>CM062294.1:372815094-372962931 GCA_031216915.1 Pictodentalium vernedei | reverse complement strand
CCAAAAGTGCTGAGTTGCTCAAAATCGCATTTATCAGCCGATTTTCGCCAAATAAACTGTATTGTGGGGTGGCACAAATAGATTCATGAAGATTGCCACCACAATTAGGTACCTGACCCTCCAACAATTGGGCACCCTAGAAACCCAAAAGTGATGAGTTGCTCCAAATCGCATTTATCAACCTATTTTCGCCAAATAAACTGCATTGTGGGGTGGCACAAATAGATTTATGAAGACTGCCAGCAAAATAAGGTACCTGACCCTCCCAAAATTGAGCACCCTAGGAGCCCAAATGCACTTTGTTGTCAAAATGGTATTTATCAACCGATTTTCTCCAAATAAACTGCATTGCAGGGTGGCACAAATAGATTCGTGAAGATTGCCAGCAAAATTAGGTAGCTGACCCTCCCACAATTAGGCTCCCTAGGAGCCCAAAGGTGCTGAGTTGCTCAAAATCGCATTTATCAACCGATTTTCGCCAAATAAACTGCATTGTGGGGTGGCACAAATAGATTCCTGAAGATTGCCACCACAATTAGGTACCTCACCCTCCCAAAATTGGGCACCCTAGGAGCCCAAATGTGCTGAGTTGCTCAAAATCGCATTTATCAACCGATTTTCGCCAAATAGACTGCATTGTGGTGTGGCACAAATAGATTCATGAAGATTGCCACCAAAATAAGGTACCTCACCCTCCCAAAATTGGGCACGCTTGGAGCCCAAAAGTGCTGAGTTGTGCAAAATCGCATTTATCAACCGTTTTTCGCCAAATAAACTGCATTGTGGAGCGGAACAAATAGATTCATGAAGATTGCCTCCGAATTAGTGTACCTCACCCTCCCGAAATTGGGCACGCTAGGAGCCAGAAGTGCTGGGTTGCTCAAAATCACATTTATCAACAGATTTTCGCCAAATAAACTGCATTGTGGAGTGGCACAAATAGATTCATGAAGATTTCCACCACAATTAAATACCTCACCCTCCTAAAATTGGGCACCCTAGGAGCCCAAAAGTGCTGAGTTGCTGAAAATCGTACTTCTCAATCGATTTTCACCAAATAAACTGCATTGTGGGGTGGCACAAATAGATTCATGAAGATTGCCAGCAAAATTAGGTACCTGACCCTCTCAAAATTGGGCACAATAGGAGCCCAAAAGTGCTGAGTTGCTCAAAATCGCATTTATCAACCGATTCTCGCCAAATAAATTGCATTGTGGGGTGGGACAATTAGATTTATGAAGATTGCCACCAGAATTAGGTACCTCACCCTGCCAAAATTGGGCACCCTAGGAGCCCAAATGTTCTGAGTTGCTCCAATTCGCATTTATCAACCGATTTTCGTCAAACAAACTGCATGGTTGGGTGGCACAAATAGATTCATGAAGATAGCCACCAAAATAAGGTACCTCACCCTCCCAAGATTGGGCACGCTATGAGCCCAAATGTGCTGAGTTGCTCCAAATCGTATTTATCAACCGATTTTCGCCAAACAAACAGAATTCAGGGGTGGCACAAATAAATTCAAGAACATTTCCACCAAAATTAGGTTCCTCATCCTCCCAAAATTGGGGTCCCTAGGAGCCCAAAAATGCTGAGTTGCTCCAAATCGTATTTATCAACCGATCTTCGCCAAATAAACTGCTTTGTGGGATGGCACAAATAGATTCATGAAGATTGCCACCAAACTTAGGTACCTTACCCTCCCACAATTGGGACCCTAGGAGCCCAAAAGTGCTGGGTTGCTCAAAATCTCATTTATCAACCAATTTTCGCCAAATAAACTGCATTGTGGGGTGGCACAAATAGATTCATGAAGAATGCCACCAAAATTAGGTACCTAACCCTCCCAAAATTGGGTACCCTAGGAGCCCAAAAGTGCTGAGTTGCTCAAAATCGCATTTATCAACCGATTTTCGCCAAATAAACTGCATTGTAGGGTGGCACAAATAGATTCAAGAAGATTGCCACCAAAATTAGGTACCTCATCCTCCCAAAATTGGGCACCCTAGGAGCCCAAAAGTGCTCAGTTGCTCCAAATCGCATTTATCAACCGATTTTCGCCAAATAAACTGCATTGCGGGGCGGCACAAATAGATTCATGAAGATTGCCACCTAAATTAGGTACCTTAACCTCCCAAAATTGGGCACCCTAGGAGCCCAAAAGTGCTGAGTTGCTCAAAATCGCATTTATCAACCGATTTTCGCCAAATAAACTGCATTGCGGGGTGGCACAAATGGATTCGTGAAGATTGCAACCAAAATCAGGTACCTCATCCTCCCAAAATTGGGCACCCTAGGACCCCAAATGTGCTGAGTTGCTCCAAATCGTATTTATCAACCGATTTTCGCCAAATAAACTGCATTGTGGGGTGGCACAAATAGATTCATGAAGATTGCCGCTAAAATTAGGTACCCCACCCTCTCATAATTGGGCACCCTAGGAGCCCAAAAGTGCTGAGTTTCTCAAAATCGCATTTATCAACCGATTTTCGCCAAATAAACTGCATTGTGGGGTGGCACAAATAGATTCATGAAGATTGCCACTAAAATTAGGTACCTCACCCTCCCAAAATTGGGCACCCTAGGAGCCCAAATGTGCTGAGTTGCTCACAATCGCATTTATCAACCGATTTTCGCCAAATAGACTGCATTGTGGGGTGGCACAAATAGATTCATGAAGATTGCCACCAAAATTAGGTACCTCATCCTCTCAAAATTGGGCACCCTAGGAGCCCAAACGTGCTGAGTTGCTCAAAATCGCATTTATCAGCCGATTTTCGTCAAATAAACTGCTTTGTGGGGTGGCACAAATAGATTCATGAAGATTGCCACCAGAATTAGGTACCTCCCCCTCTCAAGATTGGGCACCGTAGGAGCCCAAAAGTGCTGAGTTGCTCCAAATCGCATTTATCAACCGATTTTCGCCAAATAAACTGCATCGCAGGGTGGCACAAGTAGATTCATGAAGATTTCCACCAAAATAAGGTACCTGAACCTCCCAAAATTGGGCACCCTAGGAGCCCAAAAGAGCTGAGTTGCTCAAAATCGCATTTATCAACCGATTTTCGCCAAATAAACTGCATTGTGGGGTGGCACAAATAGATTCATGAAGATTGCCACTAAAATTATGTACCTCACTCTCCCAAAATTGTGCAGCCTAGGAGTCCAAATGTGCTGAGTTGCTCCAAATCGTATTTATCAACCGATTTTCGCCAAATAAACAGCATTGTGGGGGGGGGGCACAAATACATTTATGAAGATTGCCACCAAAATTAGGTACCTCACCCTCCCAAAATTGGGCACCCTAGGAACCCAAATATGCTGAGTTGCTCCAAATCGTATTTATCAACCGATTTTCGCCAAATAAACAGCATTGCGGGGTGGCACAAATAGATTCATGAAGATTGCCACCAAAATTAGGTACCTCACCCTCTCATAATTGGGCACCCTAGGATCCCAAAAGTGCTGAGTTGCTCAAAATCGCATTTATCAACCGATTTTCGCCAATTAAACTGCATCGTGGGGTGGCACAAATAGATTCATGAAGATTGCCACCAAAATTAGGTACCTCAACCTCCCAAAATTGGGTACGCTAGGAGCCCAAATGTGCTGAGTTGCTCAAAATCGCATTAATTAACCGATTTTCGCCAAATAAACTGCATTGTAGGGTGGCACAAATAGATTCAAGAAGATTGCCACCAAAATTAGGTACCTCATTCTCCCAAAATTGGGCACCCTAGGAGCCGAAAAGTGCTGAGTTGCTCAAAATCGCATTTATCAACCGATTTTCGCCAAATAAACTGCATTGTGGGGTGGCACAAATAGATTCATGAAGCTTGCCACCAAAATTAGGCACCTCACCCTCCCAAAATTGGGCACCCTTGGAGCCCAAAAGTGCTGAGTTGCTCAAAATCGCATTCATCAACGATTTTCGCCAAATAAACTGCATTGTGGGGTGGCACAAATAGATTCATGAAGATTGCCACCAAAATTAGGCTCCTCACCCTCCTAAAATTGGGCACCCTAGGAGCACAAAAGTGCTGAGTTGCTCAAAATCGCATTTATCAACCGATTTTCGCCAAATAAACTGATTTGTAGGGTGGCGCAAATAGATTCATGAAGATTACCACCAAAATTAGGTACCTCACCCTACCAAAATTGGGCACTCTAGGAGCCCAAAAGTGCTGAGTTGCTCAAAATCGCATTTATCAACCGATTTTCGCCAAATAAACTGCATTGTGGGGTGGCGCAAATAGATTCATGAAGATTGCCACCAAAATTAGGTACCTCACCCTCCCAAAATTGGGCACCCTAGGAGCCCAAAACTGCTGAGTTGCTCAAAATCGCATTTATCAACCGATTTTCGCCAAATAAACTGCATTTAGGGGTGGCACAAATAGATTCATAAAGATTGCCACCAAAATTAGGTACCTCACCCTCTCAAAATTGGGCACCCTAGGAGCCCAAAAGTGCTGAGTTGCTCAAAATCGCATTTATTAACCGATTTTCGCCAAATAAACTGCATTGTGGGGTCGCACAAATAGATTCATGAGGATTGCCACCAAAATTAGGTACCTCACCCTCCCAAAATTGGGCACCCTCGGAGCCCAAAAGTGCTGTGTTGCTCAAAATCGTATTTATGAACCGATTTTCGCCAAATAAACTGCATTCTAAGGTGGCACAAATAGATTCATGAAGATTGCCACCAAAATTAGGTACCTCACCCTCTCAAAATTGGGCACCCTAGGAGCCCAAAAGTGCTGAGTTGCTGAAGATCGCATTTATCAACCGATTTTCGCCAAATAAACTGCATTGTGGGGTGGCTCAAATAGCTTCATGAAGATTGCCACCAAAATTAGGCTCCTCAACCACCAAAAACTGGGCACCCTAGGAGCCCAAAAGTGCTGAGTTGCTCAAAATCGCATTTATCAACCGATTTTTGCCAAATAAACTGCATTGCGGGGTGGCACAAATAGATTCATGAAGATTGCTACCAAAATTAGGTACCTCACCCTCCCAAAATTTGGCACCCTAGAAGCCAAAATGTGCTGAGTTGCTCCAAATCGCTTTTATCAACCGATTTTCGCCAAATAAACTGCATTGTGGGGTGGCACAAATAGATTCATGAAGATTGCCACCAAAATTAGGTACCTCACCCTCACATAATTGGGCTCCCTAGGAGCCCAAAAGTGCTGAGTTGCTGAAAATCGCATTTATTAACCGATTTTCGCCAAATAATCTGCATTGTGGATGGCACAAATAGATTCATGAAGATTGCCACCAAAATTAGGTACCTCAACCTCCCAAAATTGGGCACCCTAGGAGCCCAAACGTGCTGAGTTGCTCAAAATCGCATTTATCAACCGATTTTCGCCAAATAAACTGCATTGTGGGGTGGCACAATAGATTCAAGAAGATTGCCACCAAAATTAGGTACCTCACCCTCCCAAAATTGGGCACCCCAGGAGCCCAAACGTGCTGAGTTGCTCCAAATCGCATTTATCAACCGATTTTCTCCAAATAAACGGCATTGTGGGGTGGCACAAATAGATTCATGAAGATTGCCACCAAAATTAGGTACCTCACCCTCTCAAAATTGGGCACCCTTGGAGCCCAAAAGGGCTGAGTTGCTCAGAATCGCATTTATCAACCGATTTTCGCCAAATAAACTGTATTGTGGGGTGCCACAAATAGATTCATTAAGATTGCCACCAAAATTAGGTACCCCACCCTCTAATAATTGAGTACCCTAGGAGCCCAAATGTGCTGAGTTGCTCAAAATCGCCTTTATCAACCGATTTTCGCCAAATAAACTGCATTGAGGGGTGGCACAAATAGATTCATGAAGATTGCCACCAAAATTAGGTACCTCACCCTCCCAAAATTGGGCACCCTAGGAGCCCAAAACTGCTGAGTTGCTCAAAATCGCATTTATCAACCGATTTTCGCCAAATAAACTGCATTGTGGGGTGGCACAAATAGATTCATGAGGATTGCCACCAAAATTAGGTACCTCACCCTCCCAAAATTGGGCACCCTCGGAGCCCAAAAGTGCTGTGTTGCTCAAAATCGTATTTATGAACCGATTTTCGCCAAATAAACTGCATTCTAAGGTGGCACAAATAGATTCATGAAGATTGCCACCAAAATTAGGTACCTCACCCTCTCAAAATTGGGCACCCTAGGAGCCCAAAAGTGCTGAGTTGCTGAAGATCGCATTTATCAACCGATTTTCGCCAAATAAACTGCATTGTGGGGTGGCTCAAATAGCTTCATGAAGATTGCCACCAAAATTAGGCTCCTCAACCACCAAAAACTGGGCACCCTAGGAGCCCAAAAGTGCTGAGTTGCTCAAAATCGCATTTATCAACCGATTTTTGCCAAATAAACTGCATTGCGGGGTGGCACAAATAGATTCATGAAGATTGCTACCAAAATTAGGTACCTCACCCTCCCAAAATTTGGCACCCTAGAAGCCAAAATGTGCTGAGTTGCTCCAAATCGCTTTTATCAACCGATTTTCGCCAAATAAACTGCATTGTGGGGTGGCACAAATAGATTCATGAAGATTGCCACCAAAATTAGGTACCTCACCCTCACATAATTGGGCTCCCTAGGAGCCCAAAAGTGCTGAGTTGCTGAAAATCGCATTTATTAACCGATTTTCGCCAAATAATCTGCATTGTGGATGGCACAAATAGATTCATGAAGATTGCCACCAAAATTAGGTACCTCAACCTCCCAAAATTGGGCACCCTAGGAGCCCAAACGTGCTGAGTTGCTCAAAATCGCATTTATCAACCGATTTTCGCCAAATAAACTGCATTGTGGGGTGGCACAATAGATTCAAGAAGATTGCCACCAAAATTAGGTACCTCACCCTCCCAAAATTGGGCACCCCAGGAGCCCAAACGTGCTGAGTTGCTCCAAATCGCATTTATCAACCGATTTTCTCCAAATAAACGGCATTGTGGGGTGGCACAAATAGATTCATGAAGATTGCCACCAAAATTAGGTACCTCACCCTCTCAAAATTGGGCACCCTTGGAGCCCAAAAGGGCTGAGTTGCTCAGAATCGCATTTATCAACCGATTTTCGCCAAATAAACTGTATTGTGGGGTGCCACAAATAGATTCATTAAGATTGCCACCAAAATTAGGTACCCCACCCTCTAATAATTGAGTACCCTAGGAGCCCAAATGTGCTGAGTTGCTCAAAATCGCCTTTATCAACCGATTTTCGCCAAATAAACTGCATTGAGGGGTGGCACAAATAGATTCATGAAGATTGCCACCAAAATTAGGTACCTCACCCTCCCAAAATTGGTCACCCCAGGAGCCCAAACGTGCTGAGTTGCTCCAAATCGTATTTATCAACCGATTTTCGCCAAATAAACTGCATTGTGGGGTGGCACCAATAGATTCATGAAGATTGCCACCAAAATAAGGTACCTCACCCTCTCAAAATTGGGCACCCTAGGATCCCAAATGTTCTGAGTTGCTCAAAATCGCATTTATCAACCGATTTTCGCCAAATAAACGGCATTGTGGGGTGGCACAAATAGATTCATGAACATTGCCACCAAAATTAGGTACCTCACCGTCTCATAATTTGGCACCCTAGGATCCCAAAAGTGCTGAGTTGCTCAAAATCGCATTTATCAACCGATTTTCGCCAATTAATCTGCATTGCGGGGTGGCACAAATAGATTCATGAAGATTGCCACCAAAATTAGGTACCTCAACCTCCCAAATTTGGGCACCCTAGGAGCCCAAACGTGCCGAGTTGCTCAAAATCGCATTTATCAAACGATTTTTGCGAAATAAACTGCATTGTGGGGTGGCACAATAGATTCAAGAAGATTGCCACCAAAATTAGGTACCTCACCCTCCCAAAATTGGGCACCCCAGGAGCCCAAACGTGCTGAGTTGCTCCAAATCGCATTTATCAACCGATTTTCGCCAAATAAACGGCATTGTGGGGTGGCACAAATAGATTCATGAAGATTGCCACCAAAATTAGGTACCTCACCCTCTCAAAATTGGGCCCCCTTGGAGTCCAAAAGGGCTGAGTTGCTCAGAATCGCATTTATCAACCGATTTTCGCCAAATAAACTGTATTGTGGGGTGGCACAAATAGATTCATGAAGATTGCCACCAAAATTAGGTACCTCACTCTCTCATAATTGGGCATCCTAGGAGCCCAAAGTGCTGATTTGCTCAAAATCGCATTTATCAACCGATTTTCGCCAAATAAACTGCATTGTGGGGTGGCACAAATAGATTCATGAAGATTGCCACCAAAATTAGGTACCTCACCCTCTCAAAATTGGGCACCCTAGGAGCTCAAATGTGCTGAGTTGCTCCAAATCGCATTTATCAACCGATTTTCGCCAAATAAACTGCATTTTGGGGTGGCACAAATAGATCCATGAAGATTGCCACCAAAATTAGGTACCTCACCCTCCCAAATTTGGGCACCCTAGGAGCCCAAAAGTGCTGAGTTGCTGAAAATCGCATTTATCAACCGATTTTCGCCAAATATACTGCATTGTGGGGTGGCACAAATGGATTCATGAAGATTGCCACCAAAATTAGGTACCTCATCCTCTCAAAATTGGGCACCCTAGGAGCCCAAAAGTGCTGAGTTGCTCAAAATCGCATTTATCAACCGATTTTCGCCACATAAACTGCAGTGTGGGGTGGCACAAATAGATTCATGAAGTTGCCTCCAAAATTAGGTACCGCATCCTCCCCAAATTGGGCTCCCTAGGAGCCCAAAAGTGCTGAGTTGCTCCAAATCGTATTTATCACCCGATTTTCGCCAAATAAACTGTAATTGTGGGGTGGCACAAATAGATTCATGAAGATTATCACCAAAATTAGGTGCCTGACCCTCCAGAAATTGGACACTCTAGGAGCCAAAAAATGCTGTGTTGCTCCAAATGGCATTTAGCATCTGATTTTCGCCAAATAAACTGCTTTGTGGGGTGGCACAAATAGATTCATGAGGATTGCCACCAAAATTAAGTACCTGACCCTCAAAAAATTGGGCACTCTAGAAGCCCAAAAGTGCTGAGTTGCTCCAAGTCGCATTTATCAACCGATCTTCGCCAAATAAACTGCATAAGTTACCCATCTTAAACTTCCCCAAAATATGGAACGAGCTGGAATCTGAACTACGTAACATTAATAATTGAATCAAGTTTTGAAAAAAAATTAATATCAAAGCTTTCATCTTCATTTCCAGTTAATGTCCAATGTAACAATCCATATTGCCCATATTGTCAGATTGGAACCTACTGAGGTGATTGTCTTTTTGACCTAATGTCTATCAGTGGGTTGACTAGACCATCGCCTCAGTAGCCACCTGCTTTGTTCACTACTCTACTCTATGAATTGACTTGACAAACAATGTACGGGATAAAGTTCGCCAAATGTGGGCAGCTTAGATATATTAACCAGCTATACTTGACCTTATCCTTATTCTACTAATGTGAAATGCCAGGGGATACAAGAAATGATCCCAAATGTAAAGTAATAATGTGTACTGCGATACCCGTGATATGATACGCATAGATAACAAATTTAGGCCTTGTGAGCACCTTAGATTACTTTCGTTATCTTTTCTGGTTATCTCGTCCACTAATGAGTTTGGCTTACTGCCAAGTCTGCAGACGCACGAAAGTACCGATATCCACCAAACACATCAACCTTCTCACCACCAACCCCACCTTCCCCCACCATTGTTACTTAACGTGAAAGAAAAACACTAAAATCTCTAAATGAACATTTACAGTCGGTTGCAGCGATGAAATATTTTTTAAACGAGAGATAACAGGTAGACAGCCATTCTGGCTGTGTTATTTCCCTGCGGTTCATATTCATGTGTCACTGTGATTAGAAATATATTACAATTGTATTGTTTTATATACCGTAAATACACAAACAATATCAATGCTGGTTGATGGAGTGATTCTTGTAACACAGGTATGACGTACGGACAGGCTCATAAATCCATGAATTAGGCATACTGTTAGATAATATAGCACGATGCTCAAAGAATGTAGCATGATGCCTAAATAATATAGCATGATGGTTAATTATTTAAGCATCGTTCTTAATTATTCAGGCATTATGCTTAATTATTTAGGCAGCATTCATGAAATCATACCAAACAATATAGCATCATGCTCAATTATTAGAGTACCATGCTAAAATAAAATGTATGACCCTCCAGTACGCGGACTTGATTTCAGCATCATGCTATGTTATTTATGTAGCATTCGTGAAATCATACCAAATAGTACAGCATCATGCTTAAATAATTGGTCATCATGCTCAATTAAAGTGCATGATCCTCCCGCAATTCAGCATCATGCAAAAATAATTCAGGATCATGCTATATTGTTTATGCAGCATTCGTTAAATTGCGCAAAATAATATAGCATGATACTTAAATAATTTGGCATCATGCTCAATTAAAGTGCATGATCCTCCCGTAATTCAGCATCATGCTAAATTAATTCAGCATCATGCTATATTATTTATGGAGCATTCGTTAAATCGCGCAAAATAAAATAGCATGATGCTTAAATAATTAAGCACCATGCTAACTTAATATGCCCGATCCTCCCGTAATTCAACATCATGCGAAATTAATTCAGCATCATGCTATATTATTTCTGCAGTATTCATAAAATAGTGAAAAATAAGAAAGCATCATGCTCAAATAGTTAAGCATCATGCCGAATTAAAATGCATGAACCTCTCGTAATTCAGGATCATGCTTAATTAATCCGGCATCATTGTGTATTATTTATGTAGCATTCGTGAAATCGTGCAAAATAATTTAGCATTTTGCTTAATTAATTCACATCATGCTCAAATAATTAAGCATGGTGTTAAATTAATTCAACATCATGCTAAAATAATTCAGAATCATGCTAAATTAATTCAGCATCATGCTGAAATCCTGTCAATCAACACATTCCGCTAACCAATCAGTGGCGCCGATACATACGCACTGGGTGACTGGTCGGATCGGAATAATGGAGCATGACCAAATAACAATTATATGTTACGAATCGTTTCACTGGATTCTCTTTTAATGATACAAAATAAATTAGAAATTAAACACCGAGAATTTGAGCAGTTCTTGTTTACGTTTGTAAACAAGTTCCGTTTTACTGTTGAAATATGACTCGTTAATTAAAGTCTGGGGAGTGTGTGCTCTAAAGTGAGAATGAAAGGTAAGAATTGTTTGATAAACTTGACATTGCATCTGCGTGGTGACCATGGCATAGTCACAGAGACTGAAAGCACCTTTATAGACCAATAAATAAATGTAAATCTGAAAATCCACAGGCATCAGAAACCATCGTCAAAGACCGATTTTTTTTTTGTATAGCCCCCTCACTCGCTATCTTAGCCACTTATGAGTTTTGTTACACGCAAGGATGAAGGTCCACTTTACACAACCAGCAGTATAGCACGTGTGAGTCATGCTCGGCCACCCGGAGCTTTGTCGGAACAGCTAGAGTTAAATCACCATAGGAACCGGAGCTTTTGGCGGAGCAACTCTTTCCTGTGCCCTATCCGTCTTTATCCTGCAATTGGTGTACGTCCTGCATATATAGTATGCTAAGGTATGCATAGTGATGCATATACACGCAGGTCTGTGGGTATATAGTATGACTATGTGATGGAATATCGATCGGGGAAGGCGAGTTTTCTTGAAAGTTTTCCCCGAGAAACGGTTGATGTTGCTATTGACGTCGCGACGCCACGATGCGCTCGCGACTTCATAGAAACGTTGGCCGCTTTTTACTTCGAGTCAGGGGTGTCAGGTTTCTCGAACTGGCCTGATATGGCGGTAGCCGTATATGCCCCATGCAGATCCCCTTTTAGCCCTTGGTACCACTAATTGATCAAATGCTTTGACCTGTATAGGCAGTACGTTATGCTAGTCCAGGTGGTATCGTGGGGTGGATGAAGGTAATGCATGGTCGTCCAGTGTGGTATGGCGAGGTTGTCCTTGGTTGTTTAGAACTGTAGTGTAGTCTGGATGCTATATACCCCTCTTAATCCTTGGTACAACTTATCGACCTAATGCTTCGTATATTTCTGTAGCTGGTAGTACATAATGCGAGGCTAGGCAGTATTGTGGTGGGGGTAATGCATGGTTGTCTAGTGTGGAAGTACAGGTTGTGCGGTTTGCATCGCTACTGGTCCAACTTTAGCCTTCCGTTCCATTATTTATCTAGGGTGGTCTCCTGGTCCACAGAGTGTATAGGTAGTACGTTTTGCAAGGCCAAGCGGTATTGTGACGTGAGGTGGGGTAATGCAGGATGGTTGTCCAGTGTGGTGGTATAGGATGCACGGTCTATACCACTGTTGGTCTACTATTAGTCCTTAATACCGCTATCTATCTAAGGCTTTATATTATCCTATAACTGGTAGGGGTAGTACCTAATGCAAGGTCACGCAATATTGTGGGGGAGGGTGGGGTGGGTGGGTGGGGGGTTTATGCATGGTTGTATAAAGTAGTAGTATATGGTGCAAGGTTGGGGCGAATACATTGTAAATGTATTGAATACGAATACGAATACTTTGAAATTTTATGAAAACGAATACGAATACACAAATTTCAAATGTATTTGAATACGAATACGAATACTTAACAGTGTATCATGAATACAAATATGAATACTTGAATACTTCTTAAAATTATTTCTTGTAAATGGATGATAATTTGATCATTCTTATTGGGATTAAGGGTATAAGGGATTATAGGTGAAGAATTAGTTTTTCAACACTTCTGTGTAAAAATTACAGAACAAGAATACCAATTTTTACCATTTTTCTACATGACATTTTAACTTTTTGTCTGAAAAACATAGTTATGACCCCTCATTGGAACGAGCTCGTTTTAAATATATATATATATATATATCGCCATATACATACTATCAACGCCAATTTTTTCAGGATTTTTTTTCTTCTAAACTGCATCTTATGACCCCAAAGTAGGGTCATAAGATGCAGTTTGGAAGGAAAAAATGGAAAAATAAAATCATTAAATAGGGAACTGTGAGAAATTAACACAATTTCTGGGGTATTTTTTAAAGTTTTTTCTTCTAAACTGCATTTTATGACCCCCAATAATGTCTATTAATCGTGGCTAATTGTGGCCTCTTTGCTTCATGTCTTTTATTAATATTTAAACATACATTGCTGGTGAGAATAAAAAACTGGGCAGTGCTATTCACAAAAATCAATTAAGCAATTACTGCACTATTGGAAAAATGTGGTAATTCAAGCACAATAGTTTTATAGATCTATCAGTCTACACCTTATTTCTACTATTACTGTAGAAAAAATATTAGATTAGTATTAATTGGATAATGGAGTTGTTTAGGGATTAAAAATCAATACTTTGGCCAGACCGATATCCTTTGTCCTAAGAATAATCTGTACAATTACAATGTTCAGTTTACAGTGAAACAAACAAGCTGTTTGAAACAGCCATTAAAGTGAATTAGCCTGTTGCTGTTAAAAAGCACTTCAAAAGGATTAGTTTAATTCTTTACTACTTTCTAATAGAGATAATCACAATATTTTTTTTACAAATACTGTATACGTGTGTATTAAAAACAAGAAAAGTATTCAAAAAGTATTCAAAAAGTATTCATGAATACACCCCAAATTTGACTGTATTCGAATACGAATACTTTAAAATTGCATGAATACTGAATACATTCGAATACTTGAAAAAATGTATTGAATACGACTGAATACCGAATACGAATACCCCAACCCTGATATGATGTAAGGTCTGTATTCTCGCGGATTCAGTGGTAGCCCATAGTATTATTGATCCACCTACTCGTTATACTGTCCTAAGTAAGTACGGATACTACGTAATGCTAAGCCACGCAGTGTTATGCTTGGTTGTCTGGTAGAGTAGTATAGGAGAAACTCTTTGTACCCCATATGCCTATTGTTAGCCCTTAGTTCAAATATCTATCTTAGGTGTTCTAGTGCTGGCCCACAGTTGGTACAAGTAGTTTACTAATGCTAGGCCCAGGGGTATTGTTGGGGTTATGGGTAAAGCTTGGATTCTGGACCTTTACATCTCTAAGATCATTACTGTTGACTTACCTAAAGTCACCGTGATCTGTCCTATGATCGACTTTATTTACCGGACACTATAGTTTTCTGCCGCGCCTACTGAAAAATAGGAAAGACGTGATAGTTACATCAGATCGCTCGAGCGACTCAAATCTCATCGAGCCAATGAAATATAGAGCAATTGCTCGAACGAGTGACTCTACTTACTGCTCTACGACTCATCTCGCTATTTGAGGACACACAGTATTGTACTATTTGAGGATAACTTTTGAAGATACTTTTTGAAGATACCTGTTGACGATACCCTTTATAGGATACCTTTTGCAGGATATCTATCTGATGATAGTTATGGTTTCTAGTACCTGTTTGATCCGTCTTTCTAGACCACCCACACCTTTCCAAGCTCCAAGGCCACCAGTTGTCCTTGGTCACCACCATCTGTCGTGAGTAGTAGGAGATGTTATTTTCGACCCCTATCAGGTGGACCCCGGCTGGTGGATTCTGGAGTGACGTCATACCGCAATGTATTATGGGTATCACGTGGTTGTCATGGTAGCCATGGTGAGCAGCCATGGTTTGACGTCATTGTCATGGTGATGGGTGATGTGAGTGCGCATGTTTGTGGGGGTGATACTTGTTTCCGTCGATCATTTTGTATGCAGGAGGCTGCCATCTTTGATTCTATGATGACACGTGGTTGCTATGTTACCCAAAAGCGTCTTATAGGATAGGGGTGTGTTCGAAGGGTATGTTTGATTGCACAAGAGTAATTTCCCGATTCGCAGAATTACCCAAAATGAGCCCGAGAATGCCCGTAAATCACCGGAAAGTACCCTGTTTAACCGAAACGCACCTGTTTAGACTAGCACGTAGGGCTATAGACCTTTTAAAGGTCGTGTTCGATTCATCTGGAGTATTGTTTTTGAAACGATTTCCTTAATAATTACCCAAATAAACCTGGCAATCCCTCCAAAGCACCAAAATCCCCCGCAAACTACCGAAACCGACTTAGTAAAGCTTCATTTTGGACAGGAATATTGTATGTAGGCTTTTATTTGTTATTCCGGGTCAAAATCCTCGTTTCTCCGACCTGCTTCCATAGAGTGCTTTTCCGTTCTTCTGGAGTATGACTTGCTCTCTTCCGTCTGTTTTGTTACTACTTCTGATAAAATAACCAATCAGATCACGTCCATCATCTTCTTCGTTCCAACGATTATGATCTACGTACACAATGTGCGAATAGCACATGCAGCACATCAGCACATGCGAAATGTGCCAATATCTGGTTGTGTGCAAGTGCACAATGTGCGCACAAGACATACAGCACATGCGCATATACGGGTATTTGTGGACCAATGGGGGCCAGTGTTTGGGGACTAGTGAGGACCAGGCTTTGGGACTAGTGGGGACCAGGCTTTGGGAACTAGTGTGGGACCAAGGTTTGAGGATCAGTGTCAGAAATTTTGTCTAACCACCGTCTTAACTCAGTACTAAGTTTCTGCTACCAACGGCGTTACCGTTTGCAACCAAGGTCTTGACACTCTGCTAAATCCACCACTATTACTATGAGATGTGATTGTACACAATGTGCAAATAGCACATGTACCACATCAGCACATGCAAAGTGTACCAATATGTGCCTGTGTGCAAGTGCACAATGTGCTCTCAAAACATGCAGCACATACGCACATACAAGTATTTGAGGACCAGCAAAGGCCATCCTTTGGGGACAAGTGAGGACCAGAATTTGGGGACTAGTGGGGACCAGTGTGAGGATTAGTGACTACTTTGAGATGTGATCGTACACAATGTGCAAATAGCACATGTAGCACATGCAAAATGTGCCTGTGTGCAAGTGCACGATGTGCACACAAGACACGCAGCACATGCGCACATACGGGTATTTGGGGACCAGTGGGGACCAGTGTTTGGGGACTTGTGAGGACCAGGCTTTGGGGACTAGTGTGGGCCAGTGTTTGGGGACTAGTGAGGAGTGCACAATGTGCGCACAAAACATGCAGCACATGCGCACATACGGGTATTCGATGACCAGTGTTTGAGGGCAAGTGAGGACCAGGCTTTGGCGACTTGTGGGGACCAAGGCGTGGGAACCAAGGCTTGGGGACAAAGGTTTGAGGGCCAGGGTCAGAAATAGTCCTCAGCCACTGGTCCTCACTAGTCCTCAAACACTGGTCCTCAAATACCCATATGTGCGCACGTGCTGCATGTTTTGCGCGCACATTGTGCACTTGCACACAGGCACATATTGGCAAATTTTGCATGTGCTACGTGTGTTATTTGCACAGTGTGTACAGTCACATCTCATAGTAGTCACTAGTCCTCACACTGGTCCTCACTAGTCTCCAAAGCCTGGTCCCCACTAGTCCTCAAACACTGGTTCTCAAATACCAGTATGTGCGCATGTGATGCATGTTTTGTGCGCACATTGTGTATTATTATTATTTTGCGATATAGGATATTGACCGATCCATAGTGAATCATGTGGCATCAGGTGTCTTCGTATTACATCGGCTGTCTTCGGGTGTTACCACAGATTAGGGTAGTGGTGGTAGATTTATTTTTTTCGTTTTTTGATTTAAGAGTAGCATTCGCCTTTATATATCTTACATTTTGGTACATTTTGGTACACACTACAACCTATATGGCGCCCCCCCCCCCTTCCACACACACAATTCGTATACTATGGATTGAATTGAATTGAATTAGTTCTTTGCCTTTGAATGCAAATTTATATTTTGCAAAATCACAGGGTAAAAGTAAACGAGAAAACAAATACAGTATATATGAATCGAATGAGAATTGATGAGAAAGAAATGTGTGTGTCTATAGGGGTTATGTACATTATGTCAGAAAATGCCGTTTGTGTACCTATAATTGGTGAAAAAAGTGTGTCATGAGGGGGTTAACCTTCCTCACTCCCAATTTTTTTTTTAAAATTCCCAAACCATCTTGTGACTCGCAGTCCCCTTCCCAACCATGCGACACATGGATGCCCCAACCCAGTGCCCGTTCGTTTAATAACTAACGAGTTTCAGTGCCGAGAGAGAGAGAGAGAGAGAGAGAGAGAAAGCGGGAGAGAGAGAGAGAGAGAGAGAGTGTGTGTGTGTGTGTGTGTGGGTTTGTGTGTGTGTGTGTGTGTGTGTGTGTGTGTGTGTGTGTGTGTGTGTGTGTGTGTGTGTGTGTGTGTGTGTGTGTGTGTGTGTGTGTGTGTGTGTGTGAGAGAAGATAGAGTGGGAGACAGACAGACAGACAGACAGACAGACAGACAGACAGACAGACAGACAGACAGACAGACAGACAGACAGACAGACAGACAGACAGACAGACAGAGACAGAGAGAGAGAGACCGAGAGAGACAGAGAGAGAGAGAGAGAGAGAGAGAGAGAGAATGGTAGTTTTAAAAAAAACCCTAATTTTCTGTGTCAAATGGGTGAGGTGTTAGGCTATTGACATTGTCAATTTATTCTGCTGGAACGATAATTTCAAATTAACACATCCACAATAATCGGCTTCTGAAAACATCAGGTTCATACAATGATTGGTATTTGTTTGATTATGTCAATAATACGCTAGTGTGGTGTCTCTTTCATTGCGAGATCATTGCCACTGGTTTAATTGCTGGAAAAAACACTAATCATACAGCTTCTGATTACATATGGGAGCTGCCTTGCTAATTTTTTAATGTTTTTTGCGCAGTTTCACCAAACATGAGCTATTATCTGGGTGAAATTTACACTTGATGGGTGTTTCCTAATTGGTCCGCTATCCATGTACTGTTTCTGAGTTTTGCACCAGGCTACTTGATAACCTCAAGCAAAATATAATTTGCCCACGCATATAAGATCATGTTTGACTCAATTTATTAGAATGGGTCGATATGCATAGGAGCGAAATTTTGGATCAAAATTTATATCCGACTTCCCTTGCACATGTCTGAAATTTGTAAAAAAAAAACTTTGCCATCGTGAAAACGCACACGCTTCCTGACGTATTCTTTCAAACGTTATTGTGGAATAAATAGTTGAAACACATTTTCACTGATCTATGTTATTTGAGTACGCTTTCCTTTATCATTTTACCACAATAAGTGCAGAATATCCAATCACACAAATGGACGCCCTTCTCCAATGGTGAGCTGATGCATAAACCACAATATTGCCTTTTGACTGCTCCACGGATAAATAGCTTATTTTTGGTATGGCCAGGTTTAAACAGCAGTACTACATCACTGGTGGAGAAGGCTCTTTATATATTTCTAGTAGTAATGGGTCTCATACTCGATATTGAACCCATACCAGTTCGCACCGTCAACTTTTTGGCAAATTGAAAAATTTCCTCTTTGCCAATAATATTTATTTTCCATGGTTATCGTATTCAAAAGCTAAAAAATAATGTCAAACACAACTAAAATCTTAAGTTCTGTACTTAAATCATTAAAGATATAATTAAATAAAAAATATATAACTTTTCATTACAATATTTCAACTAAAACGTAAAACAGGTAGTTGGATATACTTGGTGCTTAGCAAACTTTGAGTAGTATATTTATTTTTTTCCGAAAGTCTCGATTGATTACTTCTTGATCAGCACCAAAATTTTTTACTAATCACTGACAGAACTTTATGGGGGGGGGGGGGGGGGGGGGGGTCTTCGGATCATATTTCACGACACCGAAAACATATAGCTTATGTGCCGCATTTGTTATTTGGAACTATAGCTTGTTACAGTAAGGAGTGACAACCCATATTTCTTTAGGACTGAGATGGAAAGATAATTACATTTGATCGGCGATGTGTGTGTGTGTGGGGGGGAGGGGGGGGGGGCTGAAGGTGTATCTGTTCACCTACGGTTATTTTTATGGAAGATGTAAACCAAACAGTGTGAACGAATCTTTTTAAATGCGAACTTCCCACAGGCCATATCTTTCTCAGGATCTAGCAGGATCTCATGTTTACTTTCAACTGGAACTCCTGTCAAAGCGAACATATTGGAGTACTTTGGATAAGTGACGCGGGGAGGGTTAAACTTTTCTCTAGTTGTACATCAATCACAAAGGGCATAAACAGAGCATACAACTTTTTTATGAATGAAAGGAGGATATATTACGATCATAGCTTTGACTTGAGTCAATGGTTTGGAACATCAGGCCCAGGCGGGCCTACAAGTCAAACTTCTGCTGTGTGTCGCGGTATTTTCGATTTAAAGTGAAATTACAAATTATACAAGAATACTTTCTGAAATTCTCATCCTCAACACAAGTATGAGGTGGAAAAATAACGCTCTAAAAATCTTAGACCATTTGCATTAAATGTTGATGAGATCTGGAGAGGTAGCGTGTCGAGACCACGAATCTGTGGTCGAACTTCGAAATTGAATTCCACAAACAACAGAGCAGGCCTACAAAACTGTAGTTGCTCTGTCAAAGTTTCGGGTAACCGGACCCGATTCATACGTGCTGTACTACGGTTGTGTAAGATAGTCCTTCACCTTTTCGGGAGACCAAAACTCTCAACTGGTTAAAATAGTGAGTGAGAGGTTATGGAAAAGTCAGTCATTGATACTGGGGACTCGAGGGACTGCGTGCTTTCTGATACCTGTACATTTTCAGATTTACAATTATTCATTGGTTTTTAAAGCTGCTTTCAGTCTGTAGCTATATCATGGTCACCACAGAAGTGCAATGTCAAGATTTTCAAACCATTCTTACCTTTCATGCTCACTTTAGAGCACACAATCCAGACTATAATTAACGAGTCATAATTCAACAATGAAACATAACTCGTTTACAAGCGTAAACAAGCACTGCTCAAATTCTCGGTGTTTAATTTTTAACCAGCGTGTGTGTATCGGCGCCACTGATTGGTCAGCAGAATGTGCTGATTAGCAGGATGCTGAATTAATATAGCATGATGCTTAATTATTTTAGTATGATGCTGAATTAATTTAGCATGATGCCGAAATAATTAAGCATCATGCTGAATTACGAGAGGATCATGCATTTCAATTCAGCATGATCCTTAATTATTTAAGCATCATGCTGTATTATTTTTCAACTCTTTTTGAATGATATATTGTTTGGTATGATTTCATGAATGCTGGATAAATAATTAAGCGTGATTCCTAAATAATTAAGCATGATGCTTAATTTACTAAGCATCATGCTGTATTATTCAGACAACATGCTATATTATTTTAACATCATGCTATATTATTTAGCATCATGCCTAATTATTTAAGCGTCATGCTTAATTCAAGGACTTGTGATTCCGTTCGAACGTCATACACACATTCAGAAAATAGTTCAAATAGAGATCACAAGATTCCAGTGTTAATTTTTGAAATCTCGAGAATATTTCTCTTCCTCTAGCGATTCCCTGCTCCTTCCACTGGTGGGAATAAAACTGCTCTCTCTGGCTCATGGATCGAGGGTGACATAAACCACTCAAAGTGAATGCGAAATTTATTCTGGGATAAACTGTCTACAAATGACACTGGAATAGTCACAGCTTTAAAAGGAGCGTTGAAATGGGGAACGTTAGCTAATAAATGTGAATTTGAGCAACTCAGAACCATGGGCACCCCTAGTGCCAATTTTCGGGTGAGCTCGGTGCCCAATTTTGGTAGCAATCTTCAGGAATCTATTTGTGCCACCCCACAATGCAGTTTATTTGGCGAAAATCGGTTGATAAATGCGATTTTGAGCAACTCGGCACTTTAAGGCTCAAAGGGTGCCCAATTTTGGGAGGTTGATGAGCCTAATTTGGGTGGCAATCTTCATGAATCTATTTGTACCACCCCACAATGCAGTTTATTTGGCGAAAATCGGTTAATAAATGCGATTTTGAGCAACTCAGCACTTTTGGGCTCCTAGGGTGCCCAATTTTGGGAGGTTGAGGAGCCTAATTTTGGTGGCAATCTTCATGAATCTATTTGTGCCACCCCACAATGCAGTTTATTTGGCGAAAATCGGTTGATGAATACGATTTGGAGCAACTCAGCACATGTGGGCTCCTAGCATGCTTATTTTGGGAGGGGGAAGAACCTAATTTTGGTGGCAATCTTCATGAATCCATTTGTGCCACCCCACAATGCAGTTTATTTGGCGAAAATCGGTTGATAAAAGCGATTTGGAGCATCTACTCAGCACTTTTGTGTTCCTAGGGTGCCCAATTTTGGGAGGGTGAGGAGCCTAATTTTGGTGACAATCTCCCTGAATCTATTTGTGCCACCCCACAATGCAGTTTATTTGGCGAAAATCGGTTGATAAATACGATTTAGAGCAACTCAGCAATTTCGGGCTCCTAGGGTGCCCAATTTTGGGAGGGTGAGGAGCCTAATTTTGGTGGCAATCTTCATGAATCTATTTGTGCCACCCCACAATGCAGTTTATTTGGCGAAAATCGGTTGATAAATACGATTTGGAGCAACTCAGCACTTTTGGGCTCCTAGTGTACCCAATTTTGGGAGGGTGAGGAGCCTAATTTTGGTAGCAATCTTCATGAATCTATTTGTGCCACCCCACAATGCAATTTATTTGGCGAAAATCGGTTGATAAATACGATTTTGAGCAACTCAGCACATTTGGGCTGCTAGGGTGCCCAATTTTGGGAGGGTGGGGTACCTAATTTTGGTGGCAATCTTCATCAATCTATTTGTGCCACCTCACAATGCAGTGTATTTGGCGAAAAATCGGTTGATAAAAGCGATTTGGAGCATCTACTCAGCACTTTTGTGTTCCTAGGGTGCCCAATTTTGGGAGGGTGAGGAGCCTAATTTTGGTGGCAATCTTCCTGAATCTATTTCTGCCACCCCACAATGCAGTTTATTTGGCGAAAATCGGTTGATAAATACGATTTAGAGCAACTCAGCACTTTCGGGCTCCTAGGGTGCCGAATTTTGGGAGGGTAAGGAGCCTAATTTTGGTGGCAATCTTCATGAATCTATTTGTGCCACCCCACAATGCAGTTTATTTGGCGAAAATCGGTTGATAAATACGATTTGGAGCAACTCAGCACTTTTGGGCTCCTAGTGTACCCAATTTTGGGAGGGTGAGGAGCCCAATTTTGGTAGCAATCTTCATGACTCTATTTGTGCCACCCACAATGCAGTTTATTTGGCGAAAATCGGTTGATAAATACGATTTTGAGCAACTCAGCACATTTGGGCTGCTAGGGTGCCCAATTTTGGGAGGGTGAGGTACCTAATTTTGGTGGCAACCTTCATCAATCTATTTGCGCCACCTCACAATGCAGTTCATTTGGCAAAAATCGGTAGATAAATTTTGATTTTGAGCAACTCAGCACATTTGGGCTCCTAGGTTGCCCAATTTTGGGAGGGTGAGGTACCTAATTTTGGTGGCAATCTTCATGCATCTATTTGTGCCACCCCACAATGCAGTTTATTTGGCGAAAATCGGTTGATAAATGCGATTTTGAGCAACTCAGCACGTTTGGGCTCCTAGGGTGCCCAATTTTGGGAGGGTGAGGTACCTAATTTTGGTGGCAATCTTCATGAATCTATTTGTGCCACCCCACAATGCAGTTTATTTGGCGAAAATCGGTTGATAAATGCGATTTTGAGCAACTCAGCACTTTTGGGCTCCTAGGGTGCCCAATTGTGGGAGGGTGAGGTACCTAATTTGGGTGGCAATCTTCATGAATCTATTTGTACCACCCCACAATGCAGTTTATTTGGCGAAAATCGGTTGATAAATGCAATTTCGAGCAACTCAGCACTTTTGGGCTCCTAGGGTGCCCAATTTTGGGAGGTTGAGGAGCCTAATTTTGGTGGCAATCTTCATGAATCTATTTGTGCCACCCCACAATGCAGTTTATTTGGCGAAAATCGGTTGATAAATACGATTTGGAGCAACTCAGCACATGTGGGCTCCTAGCGTGCCCAATTTTGGGAGGGGGAAGAACCTAATTTTGGTGGCAATCTTCATGAATCCATTTGTGCCACCCCACAATGCAGTTTATTTGGCGAAAATCGGTTGATAAAAGCGATTTGGAACATCTACTCAGCACTTTTGTGTTCCTAGGGTGCCCAATTTTGGGAGGGTGAGGAGCCTAATTTTGGTGGCAATCTTCCTGAATCTATTTGTGCCACCCCACAATGCAGTTTATTTGGCGAAAATCGGTTGATAAATACGATTTAGAGCAACTCAGCACTTTCGGGCTCCTAGGGTGCCCAATTTTGGGAGGGTGAGGAGCCTAATTTTGGTGGCAATCTTCATGAATCTATTTGTGCCACCCCACAATGCAGTTTACTTGGCGAAAATCGGTTGATAAATACGATTTGGAGCAACTCAGCACTTTTGGGCTCCTAGTGTACCCAATTTTGGGAGGGTGAGGAGCCTAATTTTGGTAGCAATCTTCATGAATCTATTTGTGCCACCCCACAATGCAATTTATTTGGCGAAAATCGGTTGATAAATACGATTTTGAGCAACTCAGCACATTTGGGCTGCTAGGGTGCCCAATTTCGGGAGGGTGAGGTACCTAATTTTGGTGGCAATCTTCATCAATCTATTTGTGCCACCTCACAATGCAGTTTATTTGGCGAAAATCGGTTGATAAAAGCGATTTGGAGCATCTACTCAGCACTTTTGTGTTCCTAGGGTGCCGAATTTTGGGAGGGTGAGGAGCCTAATTTTGGTGGCAATCTTCATGAATCTATTTGTGCCACCCCACAATGCAGTTTATTTGGCGAAAATCGGTTGATAAATACGATTTTGAGCAACTCAGCACATTTGGGCTGCTAGGGTGCCCAATTTTGGGAGGGTGAGGTACCTAATTTTGGTGGCAATCTTCATCAATCTATTTGTGCCACCTCACAATGCAGTTTTTCTGGCAAAAAAACGGTAGATAAATTTGGTTTTGAGCAACTCAGCACATTTGGGCTCCTAGGGTGCCCAATTTTGGGAGGGTGAGGTACCTAATTTTGGTGGCAATCTTCATGCATCTATTTGTGCCACCCCACAATGCAGTTTATTTGGCGAAAATCGGTTGATAAATGCGATTTTGAGCAACTCAGCACGTTTGGGCTCCTAGGGTGTCCAATTTTGGGAGGGTGAGGTACCTAATTTTGGTGGCAATCTTCATGAATCTATTTGTGCCACCCCACAATGCAGTTTATTTGGCGAAAATCGGTTGATAAATGCGATTTTGAGCAACTCAGCACTTTTGGGCTCCTAGGGTGCCCAATTGTGGGAGGGTGAGGAGCCTAATTGTGGTGGCAATCTTCATGAATCTATTTGTGCCACCCCACAATGCAGTTTATTTGGCGAATGTCGGTTGATAAATGCGATTTTGAGCAACTCAGCACTTTTGGGCTCTTAGGGTGCCCAATTTTGGGAGGTTGAGAAGCCTAATTTTGGTGGCAATCTTCATGAATCTCTTTTTGCCACCCCACAATGCAGTTTATTTGGCAAAAATCGGTTCATAAATACGATTTGGAGCAACTCAGCACTTTTGGGCTCCTAGGGTGCCCAATTTTTGGAGGGTGAGGAGCCTAATTTTGGTGGCAATCTTCATGAATCTCTTTGTGCCACCCCACAATGCAGTTTATTTGGCGAAAATCGGTTGATAAATACGATTTGGAGCAACTCAGCACTTTTGGGCTCCTAGTGTCTCCAATTATGGGAGGGTGAGGAGCCTAAATTTGGTAGCAATCTTCATGAATCTATTTGTGCCACCCCACAATGCAGTTTATTTGGCGAAAATCGGTTGATAAATGCAATTTTGAACAACTCAGCACATTTGGGCTCCTAGGGTGCCCAATTTTGAGAGGGTGAGGTAACTAATTTTGGTGGCAATCTTCATGAATCTATTTGTGCCACCCCACAATGCAGTTTATTTGGCGAAAATCGGTTGATAAATACGATTTTGAGCAACTCGGCACATTTGGGCTGCTAGGGTGCCCAATTTTGGGAGGGTGAGGTACCTAATTTTGGTGGCAATCTTCATCAATCTATTTGTGCCACCTCACAATGCACTTTATTTGGCAAAAATCGGTAGATAAATTTGATTTTGAGCAACTCAGAACATTTGGGCTCCTAGGGTGCCCAATTTTGGGAGGGTGAGGTACCTAATTTTGGTGCCAATCTTCATGAATCTATTTGTGCCACCCCACAATGCAGTTTATTTGGCGAAAATCGGTTGATAAATACGATTTGGAGCAACTCAGCACATGTGGGTTCCTAGCATGCTTATTTTGGGAGGGGGAAGAACCTAATTTTGGTGGCAATCTTCATGAATCCATTTGTGCCACCCCACAATGCAGTTTATTTGGCGAAAATCGGTTGATAAAAGCGATTTGGAGCATCTACTCAGCACTTTTGTGTTCCTAGGGTGCCCAATTTTGGGAGGGTGAGGAGCCTAATTTTGGTGGCAATCTCCCTGAATCTATTTGTGCCACCCCACAATGCAGTTTATTTGGCGAAAATCGGTTGATAAATACGATTTAGAGCAACTCAGCACTTTCGGGCTCCTAGGGTGCCCAATTTTGGGAGGGTGAGGAGCCTAATTTTGGTGGCAATCTTCATGAATCTATTTGTGCCACCCCACAATGCAGTTTATTTGGCGAAAATCGGTTGATAAATACGATTTGGAGCAACTCAGCACTTTTGGGCTCCTAGTGTACCCAATTTTGGGAGGGTGAGGAGCCTAATTTTGGTAGCAATCTTCATGAATCTATTTGTGCCACCCCACAATGCAATTTATTTGACGAAAATCGGTTGATAAATACGATTTTGAGCAACTCAGCACATTTGGGCTGCTAGGGTGCCCAATTTTGGGAGGGTGGGGTACCTAATTTTGGTGGCAATCTTCATGCATCTATTTGTGCCACCCCACAATGCAATTTATTTGACGAAAATCGGTTGATAAATACGATTTTGAGCAACTCAGCACATTTGGGCTGCTAGGGTGCCCAATTTTGGGAGGGTGGGGTACCTAATTTTGGTGGCAATCTTCATGCATCTATTTGTGCCACCCCACAATGCAGTTTATTTGGCGAAAATCGGTTGATAAATGCGATTTTGAGCAACTCAGCACGTTTGGGCTCCTAGGGTGCCCAATTTTGGGAGGGTGAGGTACCTAATTTTGGTGGCAATCTTCATGAATCTATTTGTGCCACCCCACAATGCAGTTTATTTGGCGAAAATCGGTTGATAAATGCGATTTTGAGCAACTCAGCACTTTTGGGCTCCTAGGGTGCCCAATTGTGGGAGGGTGAGGTACCTAATTTGGGTGGCAATCTTCATGAATCTATTTGTACCACCCCACAATGCAGTTTATTTGGCGAAAATCGGTTGATAAATGCAATTTCGAGCAACTCAGCACTTTTGGGCTCCTAGGGTGCCCAATTTTGGGAGGTTGAGCAGCCTAATTTTGGTGGCAATCTTCATGAATCTATTTGTGCCACCCCACAATGCAGTTTATTTGGCGAAAATCGGTTGATAAATACGATTTGGAGCAACTCAGCACATGTGGGCTCCTAGCGTGCCCAATTTTGGGAGGGGGAAGAACCTAATTTTGGTGGCAATCTTCATGAATCCATTTGTGCCACCCCACAATGCAGTTTATTTGGCGAAAATCGGTTGATAAAAGCGATTTGGAGCATCTACTCAGCACTTTTGTGTTCCTAGGGTGCCCAATTTTGGGAGGGTGAGGAGCCTAATTTTGGTGGCAATCTTCCTGAATCTATTTGTGCCACCCCACAATGCAGTTTATTTGGCGAAAATCGGTTGATAAATACGATTTAGAGCAACTCAGCACTTTCGGGCTCCTAGGGTGCCGAATTTTGGGAGGGTGAGGAGCCTAATTTTGGTGGCAATCTTCATGAATCTCTTTTTGCCACCCCACAATGCAGTTTATTTGGCAAAAATCGGTTCATAAATACGATTTGGAGCAACTCAGCACTTTTGGGCTCCTAGGGTGCCCAATTTTGGGAGGGTGAGGTACCTAATTTTGGTGGCAATCTTCATCAATCTATTTGTGCCACCTCACAATGCAGTTTATTTGGCGAAAATCGGTTGATAAATACGATTTAGAGCAACTCAGCACTTTCGGGCTCCTAGGGTGCCGAATTTTGGGAGGGTGAGGAGCCTAATTTTGGTGGCAATCTTCATGAATCTATTTGTGCCACCCCACAATGCAGTTTATTTGGCGAAAATCGGTTGATAAATACGATTTGGAGCAACTCAGCACTTTTGGGATCCTAGTGTACCCAATTTTGGGAGGGTGAGGAGCCTAATTTTGGTAGCAAACTTCATGAATCTATTCGTGCCACCCCACAATGCAGTTTATTTGGCGAAAATCGGTTGATAAATACGATTTTGAGCAACTCAGCACATTTGGGCTGCTAGGGTGCCCAATTTTGGGAGGGTGAGGTACCTAATTTTGGTGGCAATCTTCATCAATCTATTTGTGCCACCTCACAATGCAGTTTATTTGGCAAAAAACGGTACATAAATTTGGTTTTGAGCAACTCAGCACATTTGGGCTCCTAGGGTGCCCAATTTTGGGAGGGTGAGGTACCTAATTTTGGTGGCAATCTTCATGCATCTATTTGTGCCACCCCACAATGCAGTTTATTTGGCGAAAATCGGTTGATAAATGCGATTTTAAGCAACTCAGCACGTTTGGGCTCCTAGGGTGTCCAATTTTGGGAGGGTGAGGTACCTAATTTTGGTGGCAATCTTCATGAATCTATTTGTGCCACCCCACAATGCAGTTTATTTGGCGAAAATCGGTTGATAAATGCGATTTTGAGCAACTCAGCACTTTTGGGCACCTAGGGTGCCCAATTGTGGGAGGGTGAGGAGCCTAATTTTAGTGGCAATCTTCATGAATCTATTTGTGCCACTCCACAATGCAGTTTATTTGGCGAAAGTCGGTTGATAAATGCGATTTTGAGCAACTCAGCACTTTTGGGCTCTTAGGGTGCCCAATTTTGGGAGGTTGAGAAGCCTAATTTTGGTGGCAATCTTCATGAATCTCTTTGTGCCACCCCTCAATGCAGTTTATTTAGCAAAAATCGGTTGATAAATACGATTTGGAGCAACTCAGCACTTTTGGGCTCCTAGTGTCTCCAATTATGGGAGGGTGAGGAGCCTAATTTTGGTAGCAATCTTCATGAATCTATTTGTGCTACCCCACAATGCAGTTTATTTGGCGAAAATCGGTTGATAAATGCGATTTTGAACAACTCAGCACATTTGGGCCCCTAGGGTGCCCAATTTTGAGAGAGTGAGGTAACTAATTTTGGTGGCAATCTTCATGAATCTATTTGTGCCACCCCACAATGCAGTTTATTTGGCGAAAATCGGTTGATAAATACGATTTTGAGCAACTCAGCATATTTGGGCTGCTAGGGTGCCCAATTTTGGGAGGGTGAGGTACCTAATTTTGGTGGCAATCTTCATCAATCTATTTGTGCCACGTCACAATGCACTTTATTTGGCAAAAATCGGTAGATAAATTTGATTTTGAGCAACTCAGAACATTTGGGCTCTTAGGGTGCCCAATTTTGGGAGGTTGAGAAGCCTAATTTTGGTGGCAATCTTCATGAATCTCTTTGTGCCACCCCTCAATGCAGTTTATTTAGCAAAAATCGGTTGATAAATACGATTTGGAGCAACTCAGCACTTTTGGGCTCCTAGGGTGCCCAATTTTGGGAGGGTGAGGTATCTAATTTTGGTGGCAATCTTCATGCATCTATTTGTGCCACCCCACAATGCAGTTTATTTGGCGAAAATCGGTTGATAAATACGATTTAGAGCACCTCAGTACTTTTGGGCTCCTAGGGTGCCCAATTGTGGGAGGGTGAGGAGCCTAATTGTGGTGGCAATCTTCATGAATCTATTTGAGCCACCCCACAATGCAGTTTATTTGGCGAAAATCGGTTGATAAATGCGATTTTGAGCAACTCAGCACTTTTGGGCTCCTAGGGTGCCCTATTTTGGGAGGGTGAGGTACCTAATTTTGGTGGCAATCTTCATGAATCTATTTGTGCCACCCCACAATGCATTTTATTTGTCGAAAATCGGTTGATAAATGCGATTTTGAGCAACTCAGCACATTTGGGCTCCTAGGGTGCCCAATTTTGAGAAGGTGAGGTACCTAATTTTGGTGGCAATCTTCATGCATCTATTTGTGCCACCCCACAATGCAGTTAAATGCAATTTTGAGCAACTCAGCACTTTTGGGCTCCTAGGGTTCCCAATTTTGGGAGGGTGAGGTACCTAATTTGGGTGGCAATCTTCATGAATCTATTTGTGCCACCCCACAATGCAGTTTATTTGGCGAAAATCGATTGATAAATACGATTTTGAGCAACTCAGCACTTTTGGGCTCCTAGGGTGCCCAATTTTGGCAGGGTGAGGTACGTAATTTTGGTGGCGTTCTTCATGAATCTATTTGTGCCACCCCACAATGCAGTTTTGTTGGCGAAAATCGGTTGATAAATGAGATTTTGAGCAACTCAGCACTTTTGGGCTCCTAGGGTGCCCAATTGGGGGAGGGTAAGGTACCTAATTTTGGTGGCAATCTTCATGAATATATTTGTGCCACCCCACAAAGCATTGATACTGGGGACTCGGGGGACTGCGTGCTTTCTGATACCTGTACATTTTCAGATTTACAATTATTCATTGGTTTTTAAAGCTGCTTTCAGTCTGTAGCTATATCATGGTCACCACAGAAGTGCAATGTCAAGATTTTCAAACCATTCTTACCTTTCATGCTCAATTTAGAGCACACAATCCAGACTGTAATTAATGAGTCATAATTCAACAATGAAACATAACTCGTTTACAAACGTAAACAAGCACTGCTCAAATTCTCGGTGTTTAATTTTTAATTTATTATGTATCATGAAAAGAGAATCCAATGACCGATTTCATGATATGTATACAAAAGATTTCTTGTGCAAGATTCTAACTCTGCAGCTTGATGTTTGCATCAACATTTTCTTGTTTCTGGACCATGCTCCATTGTTCCTATCCGACTAGACAACCAGCGTGTGTGTATCGGCGCCACTGATTTGTTAGCAGAATGTGCTGATTAGCAGGATGCTGAATTAATATAGCATGATGCTTAATTATTTTAGTATGATGCTGAATTAATTTAGCATGATGCCGAAATAATTAAGCATCATGCTGAATTACGAGAGGATCATGCATTTCAATTCAGCATGATCCTTAATTATTTAAGCATCATGCTGTATTATTTTTCAACTCTTTTTGAATGATATATTGTTTGGTATGATTTCATGAATGCTGGATAAATAATTAAGCGTGATTCCTAAATAATTAAGCATGATGCTTAATTTACTAAGCATCATGCTGTATTATTCAGACAACATGCTATATTATTTTAACATCATGCTATATTATTTAGCATCATGCCTAATTATTTAAGCTTCATGCTTAATTCAAGGACTTGTGATTCCGTTCGAACGTCATACACACATTCAGAAAATAGTTCAAATAGAGATCACAAGATTCCAGTGTTAATTTTTGAAATCTCGAGAATATTTCTCTTCCTCTAGCGATTCCCTGCTCCTTCCACTGGTGGGAATAAAACTGCTTTTAATGATGTGAGCAACTCTAGACAACCTAGAAACTTTCTCGTGTTCTCTATTCCGAACCCACAGTTCTCTCTGGCTCATGGATCGAGGGTGACATAAACCACTCAAAGTGAATGCGAAATTTATTCTGGGATAAACTGTCTACAAATGACACTGGAATAGTCACAGCTTTAAAAGGAGTGTTGAAAATGGCGAACGTTAGCTAATAAATGTGAATTTGAGCAACTCAGAACCATGGGCACCCCTAGTGCCAATTTTCGGGTGAGCTCGGTGCCCAATTTTGGTAGCAATCTTCAAGAATTTATTTGTGCCACCCCACAATGCAGTTTATTTGACGAAAATCGGTTGATAAATGCGATTTTGAGCAACTCAGCACTTTTGGGGTCCTAGGGTGCCCAAGTTTGGCAGGGTGAGGTTCCTAATTTTGGTGGCATTCTTCATGAATCTATTTGTGCAACCCCACAATGCAGTTATTTGGCGAAAATCGGTTGATAAAGGCGATTTTGACCAACTCAGCACTTTTGGGCTCCTAGGGTACCCAATTTTGGGAGGGCGAGGTACCTAATTGTGGTGGCATTCTTCATGAATCTATTTGTGCAACCCCACAATGCAGTTTATTTGGCGAAAATCAGTTGATAAATGTTATTTTGAGCAACTCAGCACTTCTGGCTTCTAGCGTGCCCAATTTTGGCAGGGTGAGGTACCTAATTTTGGTGGCCTTTTTCATGAATCTATTTGTGCCACCCCACAATGCAGGTTATTTGGCGAAAATTGGTTGATAAATGAGATTTTGAGCAACCCAGCACTTTTGGGCTCCTAGGGTCCCAATTGTGGGAGGGTAAGGTACCTAAGTTTGGTGGCAATCTTCATGAATCTATTTGTGTCATCCCACAAAGCAGTTTATTTGGCGAAGATCGGTTGATAAATACGATTTGGAGCAACTCAGCATTTTTGGGCTCCTAGGGACCCCAATTTTGGGAGGATGAGGAACCTAATTTTGGTGGCAATCTTCTTGAATTTATTTGTGCCACCCCTGAATGCAGTTTGTTTGGCGAAAATCGGTTGATAAATGCGATTTGGAGCAACTCAGCACATTTGGGCTGATAGCGTGCCCAATCTTGGGAGGGTGAGGTACCTTATTTTGGTGGCAATCTTCATGAATCTATTTGTGCCACCCAACCATGCAGTTTGTTTGACGAAAATCGGTTGATAAATGCGATTTGGAGCAACTCAGCACATTTGGGCTCCTAGGGTGCCCAATTTTGGCAGGGTGAGGTAACTAATTTTGGTGGCATTCTTCATGAATCTATTTGTGCCACCCTACAATGCAGTTTATTTGGCGAAAATCAGTTGATAAATGCGATTTTGAGCAATTCAGCACATTTGGGCTCCTAGCGTGCCCAATTTTGGGAGGGTGAGATACCTTATTTTGGTGGCAATCTTCATGTATCTATTCGTGCCTACCCCACAATGCAGTTTATTTGGCGGAAATCGGTTGATAAAGGCGATTTTGACCAACTCAGCACTTTTGGGCTCCTAGGGTGCCCATTTTCGGGAAGGTGAGGTACCTAATTCTGGTGGCAATCTTCATAAATCTAATTGTCCCACCCCACAATGCAATTTATTTGGCGATAATCGGTTGATAAATGCGATTTTGAGCAACTCAGCACTTTTGGGCTTCTACTGTGCCCAATTTTGAGAGGGTCAGGTACCTAATTTTGCTGGCAATCTTCATGAATCTATTTGTGCCACCCCACAATGCAGTTTATTTGGTGAAAATCGATTGATAAGTACGATTTTGAGCAACTCAGCACTTTTGGGCTCCTAGGGTGCCCAATTTTGGGAGGGTGAGGTACTTAATTGTGGTGGAAATCTTCATGAATCTATTTGTGCCACTCCACAATGCAGTTTATTTGGCGAAAATCAGTTAATAAATGTGATTTTGAGCAACTCAGCACTTCTGGCTCCTAGCGTGCCCAATTTTGGGAGGGTGAGGTACACTAATTCGGAGGCAATCTTCATGAATCTATTTGTGCCGCTCCACAATGCAGTTTATTTGGCGAAAAACGGTTGATAAATGCGATTTTGCGCAACTCAGCACTTTTGGGCTCCAAGCGTGCCCAATTTTGGGAGGGTGAGGTACCTTATTTTGGTGGCAATCTTCATGAATCTATTTGTGCCACCCCACAATGCAGTCTATTTGGCGAAAATCGGTTGATAAATGCGATTTTGAGCAACTCAGCACATTTGGGTTCCTAGGGTGCCCAATTTTGGGAGGATGAGGTACCTAATTGTGGTGGCAATCTTCATGAATCTATTTCTGCCACCCCACAATGCAGTTTATTTGGCGAAAATTGGTTGATAAATGCGATTTTTAGCAACTCAGCACCTTTGGGCTCCTAGGGAGCCTAATTGTGGGAGGGTCAGCTACCTAATTTTGCTGGCAATCTTCACGAATCCATTTGTGCCACCCTGCAATGCAGTTTATTTGGAGAAAATCGGTTGATAAATACCATTTTGACAACTCAGTGCATTTGGGCTCCTAGGGTGCTCAATTTTGGGAGGGTCAGGTACCTTATTTTGCTGGCAGTCTTCATAAATCTATTTGTGCCACCCCACAATGCAGTTTATTTGGCGAAAATAGGTTGATAAATGCGATTTGGAGCAACTCAGCACTTTTGGGTTTCTAGGGTGCCCAATTGTTGGAGGGTCAGGTACCCAATTGTGGTGGCAATCTTCATGAATCTATTTGTGCCACCCCCACAAAGCAGTTCATTTGGCGAAAATCGGTTGATACGATTTTGTGCAACTCAGCACTTTTGGGCTCTAGGGTGCCCAATTGTGGGAGGGTGAGGTACCTTATTTTGGTGGAAATCTTCATGAATCTATTTGTGCCACCCCACAATGCAGTTTATTTGGCGAAAATCGGTTGATAAATACGATTTTGAGCAACTCAGCACTTTTGGGCTCCTAGGGTACCCAATTTTAGGAGGGTGAAGTACCTAATTTTGGTGGCAATCTTCATGAATCTATTTGTGCCACCTCACAATGCAGTTTATTTGGCGAAAATCGGTTGATAAATGCGATTTTGAGCAACTGAGCACTTTTGGGCTCCTATGATGCCCAATTTTGGGAGGTTGAGGTACCTAATTTTGGTGGTAATCTTCATGAATCTATTTGTGCTACCCCACAATACGTGCGGCGGGCCAAAAACAAAGTTCCTTAACGGCCCGCCGCCTGTTTTAGGCCATGGTAATAATAGTGATAACATGATTTTATCAGACGTCGTTGTTTATTAACGCCCCTCGACCACTGAATAACAACCATCTGGCTCAATAACGGCCTTCGACTTCGTCTGGGGCCGGTAATAAACCCTTGGGATGTTATTAATTCCTGTCGGACCGTTAATAAACTGCAACGCCCTCCAAACTCATGTTACTGTTATTTTAACGCATTTCATGACGTATATTACATTGGGCGAACCGTTGGTAACGTCAGCCTACTGGCTTCAGTGTTCCAAAATACTTGACATGGGTATTAAACCTGCACGGATTCTTTGTCTCTCTCAGAACACAGACAAGTAATTTCTCAGAACTTTCATCGCCACCGAATGGACAGAAATGCCAGTGATGTCACAAAACTGGGTTATTTTCTAAAAATAACTTGGGGGTTTCCCCGAAAGGAATCGATCACCTCGCGAAAACGTGGGCATTTTTTAGAGATGATCGATTCGTTTCCTGGAAACCCCCGGATTTTTCTCGGAAACAACGATTTACTGGCTTGAGAATTTTAAAAATTCCGGATGAAAAATACCCAATTTTTTTCGAATTTAACACTGATTTCCCATAGGGATGTGAATTTTTTGTTGCGGAAAACGAACTCGGAAAATGCTCATCGAGGTTTCGATCTGGAATGGGGGATTTCGCGGGAAACGCGAGACGTTTGAGTGGAGCGAATTTTTCCGGTGAGCCAGATAGAGAGACTGTGGAGTTTTCGTCGTCGTTCGAGTGTTGCGACTCGATGGAAGCGATCCGATCGGGAGGACGGTCATCAGAGGATGCGTGCGCGTTCGCGTGTTCGCACATTCGTGTGTTCATGTCTGTGTGCGTCTGATTGTGTTTGTGTATGTATGATGTGTGTTGTGAGATGAATGATGGATGAGATTGTTTTTTGTTATTAAAGAAAAATAAACTGTAAAAAGTTGTTTTATTTTTTTTCTACATATATATATAAGAAGAAGAAAAAAAGATAAACAAAAATATTTTTTTACAATTAATAATTATTATCATTTAAAAAAAAACAAACAAAAACACTAAATTTAAATATTTTCACGATAAAATAAAAATAATCATGAAATCGAGAGCGGCACCTGAAATAAAGAAATCCTCGTTCAAATTGAAGACGGTCGAAAGATACCTGAAGTTTGGCAGTAAAATTTACAAGTTATAATCTCATGATCTCATTCGATTGACGGATGTGGAATGTGATGCTTTAACGGACGAATTCGACAAATATGTTCTGCCATTGAAGTTGAGCATGACCGATCAGGATTTGATGTATGAATCACAGGACGATTTATTGAACCTTTTCTCAACGGACGTGGAAGAGTTCGATCGAGACCGTGTGTCCATCATGTTCTACAGAAGGACGATTTTTCCCGGCGTTTCCAAGACGTTGGTTCGCAGATTGAATCTGATCATTGGACAACAACAGCGACTGACATTCGAGACTGTGGACGTGGTGTTTCGATGGCTCTATCAAAAGGGAACCGATTTCAAAATCAATGTTCACGTCGTGGTTGCGACGTTGCACGAAAATCCGTCGTAGATATCTTTTAGGGTTAATAATTTTTTTAAATGTCTGGATGTAATTTTTTTTTTTTGTATTTTTAATGTACGGAATCAATTTTGTTTTCTCTCAGAATACGAATTTTGTTTTTTTCAAATGCGCAAATCAATTTTTTTTAGATTGCTTGCACAGGTATTCAGTTTTATTTGTGATAATTAAAAGTACTGTATTAACATAGCATTGAAGGTTTGTATTTCAGAGTGTGAAAAGTGTACTGTCGCGATCTCAACATATGTTTCACAAAAAAAAACCTAATTATTATCGAAGCAATATTACAGCGTGCCCGAATGTGATGTGAATTATAATGTGAATTATAAAATGTGAATCGTAAAAATGTTTCAATGATTGTCGAAAATATCGAGGAGACTATTTTAAAGGAAAGGCAAACAAAGATTTTTCGTTTTGTATTTTCACTGAATGTACTGTTGAAAATCTCATGAATGAAATCTTTACATAAAACCATTAGGCAGTTGTTTTCTTTTGTGAAATGTATATTGTGATCAGCACGTGTCGTGCATTATTCTTCAGTGAACTTGAAAGTGTAAAGATTTTTCTCTCTATTATCGTCGGTGAGAATGGAATGTGCACATTTTCTATTTGTGTTGTGTGAAATTGAATCCTTTCCTTTAGTGTGATATTTGCGTTTTAGATCAAAAATTGATTCCTGCATTTGAAAAAAAAAATTCGTGATCTGAGAGAAACAAATTGATTCTATCCATTAAAAATTAAAAAATAAAATTATATCCATATATATTTAAAAACAAAAAGAAAAAAATCACAAAACTCAAAATAATAATATATATTTTTTAAAAAGATAAGAAATTCTTTAACATTCAAAGTGCCAAAAACAAAATCCTCGGACGTGGCAAAGTTATGTTTCCTTACCGTGTCCCAGTTGAAACGGTACTGTAGAAATTGGGAATTGAAAATTGCGACGTGGATAAAAAGACCAAGAGAGAATTGATTAACCTTCTGTTTGCCGTGACTGATGCACAACTGCTGGTTAATTTACAAGCCAAAGTGCGTCAGTCTTTGAATTTGAAAGGTGTCAAATGCATGAAGAAAGGAGAATGCATCAGTTGTTTAATATGTGGGAAGGGGATGAACGAAAGGCCTGCGACGGAGGCGAAAACTCGAATCGTGACGAGAAGTTGTGATGTGAAGACGAAACAACCTCAACGCGTGGATACTAATGAGAAGAAGAACGAGACTGTCAAATGAAAAAAAGTTGAACCGCGGGCTCCGGAAGGGACTGGAAGTAAAAAAAATGAAAAGCGATGCAGTTCGAGATGGCGATTCGTTGGAAAACAAAACGCTTGGCGAAATGTTGGAAGCGTTGGATAAGGACGAGAGAGTTGATGCAATAAGAGCGATCGCGAGAAAGTCAGTGAAAAAATCGTTGTTTCTGATTGAACGTGACCGCGCCATTAGAGGATATTTCAAAACTTTCGACGTGATTTCCGATTTCGCGAATCTCGATCCCGAACATTTCATGGAACGGGCGAAGAATGGAGTGTTGGATGTGTTATGAAGAGAACTAAATAGGGGTTTAAAAATAAAGATGATCCTGCATTGTCTGATGAAAAGGATTGACGCAAAAACGGGTGAGAGCGTGGTGCAAGATGCTTATTTTCAATTCAAAATGGAAACTGTATTTGAATTTGATGAATTATTCGATGTGTACGAAGTGATGAAAGATAAAATGTTGGAATCCATGGCAAGTTATCATAAGAGGGGAAGTGGTTGGATCTTCGAGCAGGTAATAAATCTCGAGATTCACGTGGACAAACATGGCGACATCTTCCTATATAGAAATGCCTCGTTTTCTGTACAATAAAAAAAGTTCTGGTTAACATGCAAAATAGAGAGGATAGAGAATGTTTTAAATGGGCGATCACATCGGCCCTGTATCCCGTGGAAAAGAATGCCGATAGAGTTTCAAAGTACGTCGAGAGTTGTGAAAATCTCGATTGGATGGAAGTGCTTTTCCCGACGGGATTGAAAGACATCAAGCGATTCGAAAAGTTAAATATCTCCGTGGCAGTGAACGTGTTGGGATACGACGGTGACGACGTGGAAGGAATAGTCTATCCTCTCAGACTGACTTCGTGCAAAGAGAGAGAAAACATTGTTAATCTGCTGTTGATTTCCGAGGATGACAATCAACATTACTGTTGGATCAAAGACATGAGTCGATTGTTGTCTAAGCAGATTAGTAAACATAAGTGCGAGAGATTTTTCAGTTTTAACTGCATGAATTCGTTTCATTGTCAAGAATCATTGATGCATCATCGAGAATATTGTAGCAAAAAGCAAGGTGTTGCCGTCGAAATGCCTAAACCTAACACTTACGTGGATTTTTGTAACTACAAAAAACGATTAGAACCACCATTTGTTGTCTATGCCGATTTCGAATGTTTCACAGCGAAAATCAATTCTTGTCAGCCCGATGAGCGTGGGAGTTACGTTGAAAAACTTCAAAAGCACATACCTTCGGGCTTTTGTTATTATGTGAAATGCTCTTTTGATGATGGAGAATCGTTAGGTCCATTCGTCTACTCTAAACGTTCGGATGACGATGACGTGGCTAAAAAATTCGTGGAAGAGTTAGAATCGAAAATACAAGGATTATATGACAAATTTAAAAAAATCCAAAGACATGATCATCACGCCAGAGCAACGGAAAGAATACTGTGAAACCAATGAATGTCACATCTGTAGACAACCGTTCGATACTAATTGTGAAAATAATAAAAAAGTTAGAGATCATGATCACTACACCAGTCTGTTTCGTGGCGCTGCTCACAAGAAATGTAATTTGAGATTTCGAGATGCTGAATTCGATCCTGTGATATTTCAAAATCTTTCGGGCTACGACAGTCACCTGTTCGTGACAAATATGGGTGTCAGCGAGGGAGAGTTGAGCTGCATCGCGGAAAATGACGAAAAATACATTTCATTCACTAAATGGAAGGTCGTCGATAAAAAGATGGTCGACAATGAATCGATTCCCATCCATAGAGTGATACATTTCATCGACAGTTATAAATTCATGTCGGCTGGTCGGGAAAAATTAGTAGACAGTTTGAATAGGGAGAAATTTAAAATCACGAGTGAATATTTTAACGATCGACGAGAACTGGTTGACGTCATATTGTGGAAAGGCATCTACCCTTATGATTACATGAGTGATCTCGAGAAATTCGATGACATCGCTCTACTTCCTAAAGAATATTTTTATTCGAAATTGACCAAGTCTCACGTTTCTGATGACAATTGCGAATGCACACAAAAAGTGTGGAGATTGTTCGAGATGAAATCCATGAGAGAATATCATGACCTCTATTTGAAAAATGACGTGCTTCTCTTGGCAGACGTGTTTGAAAATTTTCGATTGGTGTGTCATCGACATTACGAACTAGATCCGGCTTGGAATTTCACTGCACCCAGACTCGCTTGGAATGCTCTCTTGAAGACGACTGAGGTTTGATTGGAATTATTAAGTGACGTAGACATGCTACTCATGTTTGAAAAGGCCGTAAGGGGTGGTGTATCTATGATTTCCACCAGATATGCCAAAGCTAATAATCCTTACATGGGAAAAAAATTCGATTCGGGAGAACTGAGTAAATACATACAGTATTGGGACGCTAATAATTTGTATGGTTGGGCTATGAGTCATCCTTTACCGACCGGAAATTTCAAATGGGTCGAAACGTCGGAAGAAAAACAAAAATGGAGACACTATCCTTGTATATTAGAGGCCGATTTGAACTATTACCATTATTATCCGTTACAGTTACATGATCTACACAACGATTATCCGCTGACTCCTGAACGAATAGTAGTAAACGGCGTTGAAAAACTCATTCCCAATTTAAATAACAAACGAAGTATGTGGTCTATTGCAAAAATCTGAAATGTTACATTGATCATGGAATGATATTGCTCGATGTGCATCGAATCATTCGATTCGACGAGGAGCCTTGGATGAAAAAATGCATCGATCTCAACACGAATTTAAGAATGCAGGCCAAGAGTGACTTCGAAAAAGATTTCCTTAAACTCATGAAGAATTGCGTGTACAGGAAATCTCTGGACAACATTAGGAATAGAACCGACGTTCGATTCTTCGCGTCCACAGAGAAGTCTAGAAAATTAAATTAGTCTAGACGCATCTGAAGTTCGAGAAACCTTGTTATCTCAGAGCGATCATCTTAGCCATCAGCAAGCAGTTGATGTATGAGTTTCACTGCGATTACGTCAAAGCGAAATTCGGTTCGAAAGCCAAACTATTGTTCACCGACACGGACAGTCTCTCTTACGAGAAAGAGACTGCAAACGTCTACAAGGACATAGCGCCAGACATGGACGAATGGTTTGACATGAGTAATTATCCCGACGATCATCCGTCTGAGATTCCAACTTGAGTCAATAAAAAGGTGTTGGATAAATTTAAAGATGAGAGCAGTGGAAGACAATTAACCGAATTCGTAGGTTTGAGACCGAAATTGTACGTTTTTCTCCTCGACGGCGAAGAGATCAAGAGATGTAGAGGTGTTCAAGCATGTGTGACGAATAAAAGCATCACTTTCGACGAGTATAAAGAGTGTCTTTTCGAAGGTTCGACGGTGTATAAAAAGATGACTGTGATTCAAAGTGAAAAGCACGAGATGTACACCAAAGAAATCAATAAGATTGCATTGACGGCCGATGACGATAAGAGATTTAGACGTAATGATAAAATACACACTTTCGCACACGGACATTATACCAAGCGAATTCGTTGATTAAGAAAACGAGGGGAAGATTTATTTCAATATGCCACAAGTTTAAAAAACACTCATGAGTTTATAAATTAAAGAAAAAAGAATAGAGAAAAAAAATAATAAATAAAACAAAAAAAACAAACAACATATTTATGAATAAGAAGAAAATAAAATGCATATTCATTGAAGGTGTCGACTTACCCAATGAACCCTTATCTAACACTGATCTGTTGAAAGCGGCAAGAGATTTAAAAATCAAACATTTTCGAGTGGTGTTTTCTTGAGATGCTTTGCCGAGAAAAAAAGACGACGATTCAGAATGTGAAATTTTAAATCTGGACGACATCGGAGGTGAGGGCACGCATTGGGTGGCATGGTTTTCAAACGATAACAATTATTATTTCGGTAGCTACGGAATCTCACCGCCGATGGAAATAAGAAACTATTTATCATCAGTTATTTACAATACCGAACAAGTGCAAGTGCCGGATCGAGTGTTTTGTGGTCACCTGTGTCTCTACGTTCTCAAGAGATGGTCGGAAGGAGATAACTTTCAAGACATTCTCAACGATTTACATGAAAGAAAAAAAATTTTTGTGTTTTTGTTTTTTCTTTTTTGATATATATATATAGAGAGAGATATATAAAATAAAATTATTTTTATAATAAAAAATTATTTTATAATAAACTTTTTTTAGTTGTTTATATTTAAATAATAATAATAAAAAAGAAAATTTATAATATTTCAAATTAAAAGAAAAAGAAAAATACGAAAACAAAAGTGGCTCAGTAGGTAGAGGTGCAGGCTGCAAGCCGAGAGATCCTCGGTTCGAATCCCACCTGCGGAAACCACGTTGTGTCCTTGGGCAAGACACTTCATCTCCATTGCCTGCGTGGGGGCACGATGACGCCGTGTACGAAGGCGTACTGCACGTCGATGGTGCGCATGTCTTCAACCAATCTAACCCTGCCTATGCTGCAGTGCGGAGTTACGATGTTGGGGAGCTGGCAGCTGCTCGTCGTTGCTCGGTGGTTCTCTCCGGGTACTCCGGCTTCCTCCACTCGTAAAACTGTCGCGGTCATGATTAGCCATTGTGCATAAATATGTGACCTTAAACACCAATAAATAAATAAATAACGAAAACAAAACTTGACAGTCGATAAATTCGGTCGTGCTGACGATAGTGATCGTCCCTCTAGAAAGAAAAGAAGAGTTACACTCGAAGTTATTGATGGTGACATTGCCAAATTAGATGAACGATTCGTTCAAAGATACGAACCTCAGCAAGAACCTTTAAACTTAAACAATAAGAAAATCTACAGTGTTCCTGAACCGGTCAATCCGTCAGATGCCGCGACTAAAAAGTAAATCGATAGAGGAGACGAAAATTTCCAGCAGATGATGATAGATAATTACGTCGATAAAGCCATGACAGATGATGTAGGCTTGAAATCTAAACGAGTGGTGAACGTAGCAGATCCTAGTGATTCGACCGACGCCGCCATTAAAAGATATGCGGACGACTCTCACGCGAGATTCAGTAAACATCTGAGAGATCGCTATGTTCCTAAAGTGATGCAGTCCGAATTGAACGCAAATTCTAACAAGATAATCAATGTGCCCAATCCCACGAATCCTAACGATGCGGCAAACAAACAATACGTGGACTTAGAATTGAGAAAGAATAATGATGACGAGTTAGTAATGAAATCGGATCTGGATGCGGGATTGAACAAGATATTTAATCTGTCTGCGATCGACAATGATGACGAAGACTCGGCGGCGGTCAACAAAGGTTACGTTGATTCTGCCCTACTGGATTCTCAATCCTATCTGGAATCTCAAGGCGACGACTTGTATCTGAACAAACAATCCAGAGGAAAAATGGAGGCAAGCATCAACATGAACGGTTACGAACTATTCGGTCTCGACAACAAGCCGGAATACGATTCCAGCGCAGTCAGCAGACGGTACTTGGACGAAAATACGGTCTGGAGAAAGGGCGATATCATGGAAGGCAAACTAGACATGGGAGGACACGCATTAACGAATCTGCCGGATCCTACCCACATGTCAGATGCCTGCACTCTGATCTCAGTCATGGCAAAGATAAAATACGCCAGACAATTGATCACCATCTGGACCGAGGACAGCAGTGCATTAGATGTGGAAAAAGCCGAATGGCCCTTCGGAAACGGAGGTAACGGACAGCTGCACAGTCTGATAGGATATCCAGTGCCGGCGGGAGGCAATATCATTCGAATGAGTCTGGCTTCTATGAACTTGAATGAAAAAGCAATCGTCAATCTCGTGGTGAACGGTGTGGAATGCGATAAGAGGTACAGAGTTGAAAAGAAGAAGGAACATCACTCGAACACTAGCATCTTCGGTACGCCTCTCAAGGTGCGAATGGGAGACAGGATAAATTTCAAGACGAAAACTGATAATCCTGAAGCAGTCAGTTCAGTCTGTTGATCGAACTGGAACCTCTGAACAAACAGTGAAGACCAAAAAAAAAAAAAAAAATAATCACTTTTTTGTATTGTAGGGGAGACAACTCTAAAAAACAAAATATATAATTGGATTTTGAGAGATTGAATATTCACCAATGTCTCAAAAATCCAATTATATATATATATTTTGTTTTGGTATTTATATTCAATAAACATTTCATTTTCCACTCATTTGCAATGGCAATTTATACATTTAGCAAATACCGTGGTAGGTTCGTCACCCGATCTAGTTTGTTGAGATTGAATCGATATCTGACGATTCTTACATTTTTTACAGATTAAAATTGTATCTTTAATAATTTCTTCTTTGAACGATTTTATGAGATCGAATTCTTCCTTTTCCCTCAAACGATAATTATGAAAATCTCGACCATTCCATCCCATCTCGGTTCTATGTTCTTCGCGTTCGATTCGAATCTACTCTTTCAAATGTTTCATTTTTTATATAGTATGAAAAGAAAAAAAATGATGCTTTTGTAAACGATTTATTGTGAGATTTTTGAGGATTTTATTAAACTTTTCATAATAATTTTTTTCCTTCTTTTTTTAATTATTATTAATTTATTATTTTCAACGAACGATAGATAGTTTTTTGTCCGTCCGATTCGAATTTTAACTCTCTATCCGAAAGGATCAGGGCAAAAGCTTCGGTTCTTCTCGGCACGTTCTTGTCGAATTGCATTCTGATTTGAATGTCTAAGACGCTACTCTTGAGTCGCTCGCTCTGTTTGCTGACGTCGAATATGAACAGGGGATACATCAATTTGTATTCGGTGAGAGGGGTGTTAGGATTGCCCATCAATTCGTCCAGTCGATGATATTTCTTTCTGAAATCAGCGGCGCCGCCATATAGTCTGCAGAAATCGTTCTTATCGAAAAAGGTGTCGTAACCGATTGCAGGATATCTCGTGGCGTTCAGAAATACCTGCATGTTTCTCAAGTTACAATGATCGAACAGAGAAGGATTTTTCTCTTGAGATCCGACCCTGTCGGTCTGAAATGCCACTACGATTGCGGTCTTTCTGTAGCAGATTTCACGTTCAATCTCCAATCGAAGTGATTGCTGGATGGTGGAATACTAGCCGTTTTGCACTGTCTCATTCTAAATCCCGCCGGTAATTTACTCTTCAATTCTATGATCTTGTAGAGACGTACTTTCTCTGTGACTGAAGTCAACATGTGCGGGATGAACCAGGATATCTTGTTCAGATGTATCTTACCTGCATCAGACGCGGCGGGTCTCATGATGGCTTCATCGTTTCCTTTTTGAATCAACATCAGACTGTGTTTGAATCCGCAGAGAATCTTATCGTAATCTTCCGCGAATCCGAATATGTGTTTCAGTGGTATCCTGAACGAAAACGTTCCTCTTGGTCTCGATGTCTTGATGATGTAGTCGAATATCAGAGCGGCACCGGTTTTGGCTGGAGTCATGTCGGCGATGGTGTCTTTCACCCACAATTGATGGAGTCCTTTAGATTTCGAAAAATCGTCCAGATACGTCAAGAGTCTGTACATCGTGGTGGCTTGTCCGGGATGAAACCCGGATTCTATCTCTTGTCTTGAGAGCATGTATTTTATATTACTGGACAGATGCATCATGCCATTATTGGCTAGAGTGACCATGTCGTCATCCGCATAATTGCTTCCATCTTCCTTGGTGAGACGTCCATGTATCACTATGTAACTTTCGCTGGGATCTTGCATCTTGATTCTTATTTCAGTTCCAGTCATGGGTTCGTACTCATGAACTTTGTATTCTTCAATGCTTTCGTCTCTCAATATACCTTGGGTTATATCTAATATATTTGTCATGTTTTTTGTGTTAATTCATTTGCTTTTTTATTATTATAAATTGTTTTTTTTAAATTATTATCTTATTTTATTTATTTATTGGAGGACTGACTAGGTTGGTATGGTCTAGTCCTAGCAGCATCTAACATTTCCGGCACGCCATAGAATTTTGTCTTTAGCCCATTTCATATCATACTATTTTTTCGGGTTCTTTATAAACCACGTATTGTTGTTCCCATTTGCTTGTGTATTCCTCTAGACCACAGCACATGACGAAATGTTTATTCTACCTCCAGAGTTGAGTTATAGATGCGTCCATGCTTTGAAAGACCAACATGGAAATTCCAAAAAGGATTCTACTAGGCCCTGGAGAGTCTTTCACCCCACCCTTGTTACACAAGCATCAAAGTGTGCCATTTTGGAAAATTACTCATAACACACTTGTCGAGTGTTGACTGTCGATTTTCTTGTGATGTTAGAGTTATTTCCCTTGGTTGTAGTCTTGACAAAACAAATCAAAGAATTGCGCGCTTATATTTGGCATTTACAGTCGCGGCCCGTTTACCCTACGTCCGTTTTGCCCCACCTTCTCCTACGTTAGTCGAACGTTTCTCACTTACGATTCTCGGGAAATGAAGTCTTTTCTCCTATTGCATCTCTGACGAAAAAGGCACACGGCGACCCTTTACCACCCAAGCCACATGGTGAGGGAGCAGCTGCCCTCTTCTGGTACCCTTACTCAGGGGACTTTAGAAGCGCTCTCAGAGCTTCAAAATTCGAAAAAGTTTCCGAAGACCCCCGACTGTTGGAGGTTTTTGAGATATCCCTGCAGCATGTCGATATGCCCCCCCCCCCCCCCCCCCCCCCCCCCCCCATCTGCGCCAACGCATTGTAAGTAAACCCTCACCTCCGATTTGGGAGTCTGGTTCCGCCACTCGGAAAGGGTGAAAACACTACTGCGCAGTCTAAGAGTCTCAATAGGATAGGTCGTTCAACCGCTTGCAACCCCGTTGAAAGTCATTCTTAAAGGACTCGCCATGACATATATGTGTTTCCGGCGTAAGTAATCCTTCGTAAAAATGGATCAACCCAAACATTACCGATTTCGGAGAAGCCCCGGCATTTGTCCACGACAGTTACTAAAAGGCGAAAAACCCAGCAATGTGCAGTATTTAAGGGACACTAAGTTGCTAATTTGGACGTTTGTCCTGGAAGTTTTGACATTCCGACGTTTTGACGATCGGGAATTTTGGCGATCGGACGTTTTGTCCAGTATCTGTCATTTGTACTCGATAAAAACGTCCCATTAAACAAAAACACGCATCTAGACAACGAGACTTGACAAATATAACATTGTCACTTAATGACAGTTAAACATTTTTGCGGGCCGAAGGTGTACAGGAATATGTCAGCTTCTGCGACCCTAGGAGATGTTTTCTGTTCTATCGATATTTATCGTGCTGTATGTAGCAGGAAGAGAGGGGGTTTTCTTGGAGTCTTGTGCTCATCGACTTTCTCATAGAATGACCCTTTTGATGGAAGATATTTCCACGAAAGGTTCTATCACTTGCTCGAAGAAACTATTGATAGGCTACTCAATGATATTAGAGGATAGACAGGTCCCGACTTAGAGACGAGGTATTAACGGTGATCTATTGTTCTGTGATTATCAAGTGAAGAAGGAGGATCATTTACAGTCTTCGTCTTCCATAAATCCTTTGCGGAATCATCAGTGTGAGTTTCTTCAAGGTTTCGATCTCTTTTGTTCTTATGGTTTTGTGAATTTGAGTGATATTGTATCTGCCGTCTCGAGATTACTTAAAGTATTGGAGTCGCCACTGAAATGCCAGCACGAATTTAAGATAGAAATGCACTGAGGGTGCAAGAGCCATTTAACTTACAACCTTATGGTACAAGTTTGGAATGCACAAAACCCGATACTGTGGGTCCAGAAAGAACAACGCTTTTTAACCGATGTACCTCTCTCGGAAAAAAATGAATTCTGATGCTTTCCATTGAGATATTCTCAAACACATAAATGTTTCTTGGTAATATTATCTTCAATAAGCTGTCAATCAAGGAACTTTGACACAGTTGCCTCTTTGGCGCATGGGAAAGCTAAGTACATTTTACATACTATAAGCCTTTAAATCTCTTTTTATTATTTTTTTAATTCATCAAATTGTTATTTTATGGGTATATGGGCGTAACATATTTCAACAGTAATTAAATGCAGCCCATTTTGGTAGTACTAACTAAAACGTGGCACGAAAAAACCTCACAACACATGCTTCTGTCATTTATTGTCACTGCACCTGGTGTTATTTACATTTTTTAAATATTTTTTTATCCTAAAGTGAAACATCAGAGTTGCACTTAAGAGCTGACAGTTCTGTTCTAACTGGCAGTTATGGTACAAAGATTGGGCGGGCTGAGGATCACAGGACATCACTTGAGATTCACGCCTTTACTAAATTGGGTCTTTTCGGCGTCCTTTTTGACATTACACATAAGATGAAAACGGGTAAATTCTTTTCCCAGTCAACAACTCTCTTTATCTCTCATGGTTAACCCCTTTTCTTTCGATCCTGAATTTTTATTGTCCATAATCCAAACTCCAGAGGAAAATTTTCAAAATAAATCGATTAAAGGTGCTGCTGGACGGTTGTCAAAAAAAACGTAGGAAGGTTATAAACCACTGAATGACCTTCTGCCAATTCTGGAAGGTTATCTGACCTTAACTTACAAATTTGTAAGTAAATTTAATGTCAAGAGCATAATATGAATAGAATTTTGGAATGGCGGAGAAAATGTATCAACAGGATGTGTATTGTTTGATAAACTACAGATACTACCTTTTTGAGTACCGTAAAATCAGATGGAGCTGGACATTGTTGCGACTTTGGCCTGACGGACAGAGTGCTTGTGACATTATTAATATTATACCCGTTCCCGGTGTACCTGCTGAACTCAACACCCTGTCCATATTCATTCCGTGTTATGGCAATATACATGGCACATCTTCAACGAGTCGTGTTTCCATCATCGAAACGACATTTGTGAACCGAATTAACAAAAATTAATCAAGTCTATCCAAGGTTTTCTAAATTGAATTCAGTGGGCGAGGGTCAAAATATTCTAACATAAGTAACGAATTTGGTATAATTTACATCACATAAACTCTATGCTGAAAAGATATTGCGGTTCCTCGGAAGGTTTTGGAAAAAAAGAAAACGCTTGCTTATTGAAGTCACGTCATTGTGGGTGGTGGTACGACACGTTCTGTTGATTTACAAATACATCAGTGTTTCATTTCGGTCAATACAAGGAGGGTAAAAAATAGCGCACATAACTTTATTAACCTTTCGGACCCTGATGGTATATTACATGCCAGCTCGGAGCCATCAACTGGTAGGGTCTATATTCGTTACATGGTGGAAGACCATTCAATATTTTCAACGTGCAGCCTTGGGGCTTGATTTATCTACCACACAAATTCACTGAGCAACTATCTACTTTATTAATTTAGGTCGTTTCACGATCCTGGACCGAAAGCGGCCTTTCGGGTTCAAAGGGTAAAGATGTGCTGTGAGGGGAGTTAAAAATTGTCACCGCGGATACTCAATGCAAGTAACTTTTGAAAGTATGATAATAGTATGTCATGTACCCGGACTCCTCCAGTTTGGATGACCCCGGTGGATGACCCCGGAAGTGACGCGATGTCACGTGACCCAGTGGCACCATGTTGTGTTGTCATGGTATCCCGTGTAAGCGGTCATGTTGTGACGTCATCCCCATAGTGATACGTGGTGTTAGTGCGCATGCGCAGCGCGCGTTGTTAGGGTGATACGCGTTTCTGTCGTCCATTTTGTATACTGGAGGCCGCCATCTTGGTTTCTATGGTAGCACGTGGTTGCTATGTGACCTAAAACCTTCTTATAGGACACGGGTATGTTCGAAGGGCCTGTTCGATTGAATAGGAGTAAATGTAATTACCACAAACAACCCGAAAATCCCTCCAAATCACCAAAATCCACTTTTATTTACTACGGATTCTTCAAGAATGCTATTTAGGACCGCCATACCGTAGATTTTAAGAGTAGCACATAATGCTATAGTACCGAGAAGGCCCCCAGGGGTAAGTTCGATTTAACTAGAGTAGTATTTCTGGTTCGGATTTCCCCAGAATCCCATTTTTTCTGCATATTACAGATGCTACTCTAACTCTAGAAGTTCATATAGTCCACACTTTCTCTGGTTCCATCGTGCAAGTCTTATAATCATCAGTGCTTGATGTTCCGTAACCTGTATGCATAGTTATCTCCCTTGTGTATAATGAAATCCTACGTGATTCCCAAAGCTAAGAATCTATCGAGTAGTTACTGATAAGTCATTGCTCGAACTACTCGAATCCCATCGATCAAATAAGCCATAGAGTATTTACTCGAACGAGTGACTCGCACATACGACTCTTAGCCTCATTTCGGTATTTAACAGCCATATCCCCTCGTACCCCCAATTTCAGCACCTCTTTATGGAAAACGTCTGGCCTTCGGCGCCCCTTTTTAGTAGGATGAGGCAATGAGGGCTATGAGAAAAGCCCTCAATGAGGTCTAATTTACTATCCCTCTTAGCCTCATTTCGTTTGAGGCCATGAGGGCCATGAAAAATCCCTCAGTGAAGTCTAATTTCCTATCTCTCTTAGCGTCATCTCGGTATTTAACAGTCATATCGCCAGACACCCCAATTTCGGCACCCCTTTTTGGAAAACGTCTGGCCTTCGGCACCCCTTTTTAGTCGTATGAGGCCGTGAGGGCTATGAGAAAAGCCCTCAATGAGGTCTAATTTACTATCCCTCTTAGCCTCATTTCATTTCAGGCTATGAGGGCCATGAAAAAATCCCTCAGTGAGGTCTAATTTACTATCCGTCTTAGCCTCATCTCGGTATTTAACAGCCGTATCCCCATGCAGCTCTGAGAGTTGTCTGTTGTTTTCGTTTATTAAAAGTAACAAAAGGAAATTTCCCTCTATTTTCTAGGTTTTTTTCACAACATTTACATGCTTCACAATTGACCCTCCCTCGCCAGTCTAATATTCACTGGAAAGATGACTTCATCGAAAGTCGATTTTCATGACGAGATAAGTAAGGGATGCCTTAAGAGCTTATTGGCATCATCTGTGTCTCGAACAGTGGGGATTCATCACAGCCGTATTGTGAATCGAGCAGTTATTTGGTGTGAATTATTCCCCCAAGCGACTTTGCGACTCATTTAGGAAATACTTGTGTCAAAATGTAGTCAGATCATACACAGGTGTGTTATAAGTCACTAGTGGTTGACGAAAGTGAAGTCCGACGAATATGTCTTTTACTGGCAACCTACAGACTCATCAAGGAATTTGATTGCACGCTGGCACGTGTAAAGTGATAACCATGAGTATGGTATACTGGAGGGTTCTGGCTCATTCACCCACTTTGAGCCAGAAATGCCAGTGACGTCACAAAACTGGGTTATTTTCTAAAAATAACTTGGAGGTTTCCCCGGAAGGAATCGATCACCTCGCGAAAGCGTGTGCATTTTTGAGAGATGATCGATTCGTTTCCTGGAAACCCCCGGATTTTTCTCGGAAACGACGATTTACTGGCTCGGGAATTTTAAAAATTCCGGACGGAAAATACCCACTTTTTTCGAATTTAACACTGATTTCCCATAGGGAGGTGAATTTTTTGTCGGGGAAACGAACTCGGAAAGTGCTCGTCGAGGTTGCGATCCAGAACGGGCGGGGGATTTCGCGGGAAATGCGCGACATTTAGGTGGAGCGAATATTTCCGGTGAGCCAGAATAGAGTGACTGCGGAGTTTTGGTCGTCGTTCGAGTGTTCTGACTCGATGGAAGCGATCCGATCGGGAGGAGAATGGTCGTCGGGGAATGCGCTCGCGTTCGTGCGTGGGTGCGTCCGATCGTGTGTGTGTATGTGTGTATATATTATAAGTTAAAAGATGAATAATAATAATAACAAAAATTGTTTAATAATTGTTTACAAAATTTTGAAATTTTTTTTAGATATATATAAAACGACATTCAAAATAATAAATAAGAATATAAAAAAAATATAACTGTTTTTATCCTTTAAAAAGAGAGAAAAAAAAATAATAAAGAAATAAATAAAAAAAACAACGTTTCTACACGTGGGAGATTCTAAACGAATGGACGAGCAGGTTCGCGAATTGACACGGAGCAGGGAGAACTTTCGGGTGCAGGACAGGGCCAGGCGATTGGGAGAGATGGGATTGAGGAAAGATGCGACCAGGTTGTTCAGACCCGTCACCGACTCTCAGGAACGAGCGAGGAAGGAGATCGTGGAGGAACTGAAACCCATAAGAGAAGGTTCTCTGAGGATGGGTTCCGTTCCCGCTAGTTCCATGTCGAGAACTCCGTCCGGTTACACTCCGGAGAGAATCGTGATCGATCCGAGTAGCGTCGGTAGCATCACGCCAAAAAGTTTGTCTGAATACACTCCGGAGAAGATCGAGACCGATGCGAGTAGCGTTGTCAGCAGCACCGCCAGATTCGACGACGGTATAGAGAAAGATTCGATGTACGGATTTCGTCAGGGAGGTGATGAAGATTTCGTTGGCGACACGCAAATATGGTTTGAAGGCGACTATTTGATCGTCGGTTCAAACAGGTACGAAATAACTGACGGATTGAAAGAAAACTCTGTTCTCTCACAAGAGACCCGGCGATTACACCGAAGAGGATTACGAAAATTACGGAGATATTCTGGTTCAGACTCACGCCATGAAGAAGAACAACGCCGCCAGAGAGATGGGTCCAAAGGATAGGAGTGGAAGCACGTGGAGGAACCCATATGGAAGGCGAACGAGTATTTCGTGAAGTTGACGACTGGAAAGGGAACGAAGACCGATGCGATATTTCTTCTGCACGATCCCCGTGCCCTATCAGAGATATTGAGATTGTTATTGGCTAGCAGAGAGGCCAGTAATACCGGAGTAAATAATGAGATCGTGAGCGTGTGCGACGAATTGTTGAGGCAGAAGTTTTTGACTAAGAAGGATTATCAAAAGTTGATGAATCATTTGAAATGATAAAATAGTAAGAGAAGAGAGAAAAAAGAAAAAAAATATTAAGTAAATAAAATAATATATATTCACAAAAAATAATAATAATAATAAAAAACCGAATTCTCAAAAAAAAAATGTTTGTGATAAATAACAGGGGATACGCTAGATCGTACGTCTACGGCGGGTCGGGCATCGTCAATTTGATGATGTGATTCTTAACTCGTAAATTCACCGGCGACGCCACAAAACAGGTCATGTCGAGTGCTCTCAAAATTAGAAAGAAGATGGCGATTGACGCTGGTAAGAAAGCCGCTGCCAAAGCGAGCGGTAGAATAGCTTCCTAAGCTGGCAAGAGAGGAGCCAACGCATTGATTAATAAATTGATAACTCCATTACAACCGCCTGTGAAATGATCAAACCGAAAAGTTGGAAAGACTTCTATGATGACGCTGTGCCGATACAGGACTTGGCTAAAATGACGAGAGGATCAGGATTGAAAGTGATTCATAAATAAAACAAAACTTTTATATATATATATAAAAAATAGAAATTTAAAATTAAAAAAAATAGAAAAAAAACATTTCAAAACACAGTGAAAAAAAAACTGGAGAAAAAATTGGATATCAAAGACATGTCTTGGAATGACGCGATGACCAAGAGGTCGAATGACGAGTTCTTTCCCAAGAGCATAAGAGGTCTGATAGTTGGAAAATCGAATTGAAAGACCAATCTCTTGATAATGTGTTGTTGCGACCCAGCTGATTGGATTACGAGAGATTATTCATTTTTGGCAAGAGTCTCTTTCAACCGGAGTACAGATTGCTTCGAGAGTGCATGATGTGTAAATTACCCAAGGACGTCATGTTGAGAATCTTCGACAATCGTGACGAATTCGAAGGACACATAGACTTCGAACATATTGGAAGGAGCGGCGAGAGAATTGACGAGGAGAAACGTCAAGTGTTCGAACGTGGAATGTCTGTTTACGAGAATGCCGATGACGTTCCTGTTCCCAGACAGTTCAAGTCGGAGAACAAGAATCTCATGATCTTCGACGATCAGTTGTTGGAGAGACAGAATCGATGTGAATCGTATTACGTTCGGGAACGTCACAGCAACGTGGATTGTTTCTACCTCTCTCAAAATTATTTTCGACTGCCCAGACAGACGATAAGGGAGAATGCTAATTTTCTGTGTCTCTATCATCAGGATTTGAAGAATCTCAATCACATCTACGGAGATCACGTGGCAAACGACATGAGCAGGGAAGACTTGAGAAGATTCTGTAAGAAGGTGTGGGACAAGGGACTTCACAAGTTCGTCGTGATCAATTTGACTAGCGAAATTAACAATGGAAAATATTGAAGCGGATTCGACAATTTTTTTATATTCGCGACGATAATAATAGAGAAGAGAATAAAAATTTTAAAAAAAATAAAAAATATAAAAAAATATATAATTAATAAATAATAAAAAAAATATGTCAGAACATCGCCTATTGGAACAGATAGTCGAAAATACGGAAGCAAAGCAGTCATTTCAAATCATTGTGAGTCACAACACGGCTCGATTCACGACGAAATTCGAACCTTCCATCGAATTGAAGAAGGAAAAAGAGATACGAGGTGGCTTTGGTTAATCTCGAGACTTATTATTCGCTTCCCAGCTTCACAGAAAAGAACAACACATTCAAGTATTCCGATGGAGTGGATTGGTTCGAGATTCGAATTCCCAAAGGGAGTTATGACATAGACTATCTGAACCATCACATCCAGACGAGACTGAAGACCAACGGTCATGGAGGCAATATGATAAGACTCGCTCCCAATACGAGTACTCTGTGGACGATATTAGACATTATTACACACCCGTAACTGTATTTGTCACGATCACATGGATTTTAGGGGCATGCAGTAATTTTAACCAGAAAGCTCTAGTGCAATCCGATAAAAAGTACCCTTCATGTGCACAAGTTCTCTCGTTAGACTGGTTCTTATAGTTTGCAGCATTCAGTGGAATATAATCAATGAGTACCATCGACTATATTTATTTGTCGGAATTACAGATTCTCATTGCAAAATGTTTTTGCACAACTATACTAACAAGAGCACTGCGTAGCGGGACAATATATGCTCGTTTTGTATTTTTGAAGGGTTGGGGTAAGGATGGGGGTGTGGGTGAAAATTGTTTGGACCAACACCATATTCGAACTTGACCTGTATTTTGTTGTGATTAAACAACATACCAAGTTTGGAACCAATCGGAAAACAAATAATAAAAGTTATCATCCAGAAACCAAATATTTGATGCATTCTATGTCCAACAGTTAGGCCATACTAAAGTTATAATCCGGAAAACACAAAACACAAAATGCACAAATTTAAGAGGAATAACTCTGGAAAGGTACATGCGATTTTAGCCGAAAGTGAACCTGAAACAAATTAGTCAAGGCAAACTAAAGTTATCATCCGGAAACCACATAATTCACAAATTTGCAATCATTCAAGGGGAATAACTATGGAACGGTACATGCGATTATGGCCAAAGGTGAACTTGAGCTGTGCTTTGTGGTCAAAACAAAATCTGAGAATTTGAAAACCATCGGTCAAGGCAAACTAAAGTTATAATCCGGAAACCACAAAACCCACAAATTTGCAATTATTCAAGGGGAATGACCCTGGAAAGGTATATGGGATTGTGGTGAAAAGTGAACTTGAGCTGTATTTTGTGGTCAAAAACAAAAAACTGAAAATTTGAAATAAATCGGTCAACTCAAACTAAAGTTATCGTCCGGAAATGAAAAGTTGGGCTAAATTCCCATAAATAAAGGGCCATAACTCTACTGCAAATGGGCCGCTAGAAACAGAAATCGAACCCATCCTGTATTTTGTCATACTAAATCCACATGCCAAATTTAACTCAGCTCAATCCATTACAACTAAAGTTATCTTCCGGAAACGAAATGTGTCCATGGACGGACAGACAGACAGATGGGTGGAGAGACCATTCACGTAATACGTCCCGTTTTTCAAACGGGTGTATAAAATCAACATCTGAAAAATTTGGTGTCAATCCGTCAAGGCATTCGGCTTATGAACGGAAACCATTTTTTTTCAAAAATTGTGGTTTCAAAGGGCCATAACTCTGCCGCGGATGGACTGAGAAACACCAATATCGAACTTATCCCGTATTTTATTGCTACAAACAACATCTGAAAGTTTGATGTCGATTCGTCAAAGCATTCGACTTTAAATGAAGGGAAACCAATTTTTTTCGAAAGATTGTGTTTTCAAAGAGCCATAACTCTGCAGTGGATGGACTGAGAAACACCAATATCGAACTTGACCTGTATTTCATTGCTAAAAACAACATTTGAAAAATTTGGTGTCAATCTGTCAAAGCGTTCAGCTTTAAATGAACGGAAACCAATTTTTTTTAGAAAAATTGTGTTTTCAAAGGGTCATATCTCTGCAGCAGATGGACTGAGAAATACCAATATCGAACTTGACCTGCATTTTAATGCTAAAAACAACTTCTGAAAGTTTGATGTCGATCCGTCAAGGCGTTCGACTTTAAATGAATGGAAACCAAATTGTTTACGGACAGACAGACGGACAGACGGACGGACTCCAACATTTCGGGTTTATGGGCTACCAAAAAAACATTTTGTAAGTCCAAAACCTTATTTTATCCAGAACCCCACCCCTCCACCCTAGAACTTATATTTAACCCTAACCCCACCCCTCCATTCCAAAACCACACCCTAACCCTAACCCTACCCCACCCTGACCCTAAACCCTAAAAGCCTACCCCTGACCCTAACCCCCACCCACCCTGGGCCCTAACACCCAACCTTAAGCCCTACTCTGGGGCTACCCCTACCCCTAACCCCACCCCTGACCAACCCCACCCTAGCCAAACCAATAGGATTAGGAGCTATTTTTCGGTTTAGGGGCTACTAAAACTAAAACCCTACCCCTGACCCCAACCCTAACCCCCAGGACCTAACCCTCCCCCAACCTTAAGCCCTACTCAGATGCTACCCTAACCCTAACCCCACCCCACTCCTAACCCTAACACTACCTTAATTTGGAGGTAGGCCCTAATAATAATATTCCCTAAACCCCCAATGTTGGCCCGGACAGTCGGACCGACGGACAGACAGATAACATAATACGACCGTTTTTTAAATGGGCGTATAAAAACTGTTGAAAGTCATGAAAGACACATGATCTCTGCCAAGAAATTGAACAGTGAAACTCAACCATTGCTTTCGTTATTGAAAATCGATGAAAACTTAACAAATTTTAGGGCAAAAAAGTCCAATTGGGTTCGATATTGCAGCCAGCCATTACTCGTACAGTTCCTATAAAACTTTGTTACAATGTTGCCCTCACCGCTGCGTGCTGCCAACGAGTCGATACGAGGCCTACTGTGTAACTGTAATCCTATTCGATTCACACTTCTGCAATGAAGCAGCACGTTTCCCAACACAAACATACTTTGAAGAGCATGTTAAGTTGAAGAAGTTCTCAGGAAGCAAGACTAAATGAATCTTGAATACTGGTTACCATGAAGTGGAAAAACAGACGGCGACACGCCGACAGCGCCTGGAGATGTTTGACAGCTGAATAAAGAAAATAAATTCGGAAGAATAAAAAACCTGGTTTTATAAGAAGAACTCGGTAGTTTACATTTGTGGAACCAATGTTTTTTACGTGCTGGTGGGTGTTGGGGCAACAGGTTCATTTTATTTAATTTTTTTTGTTGGTGCAGGGGGAAGGGCTTTTTTAGGGGGATATAGTATTGCTAAAATATGACTTTCTGGAGTTTGTACAGGGGGGAATTAAAAAATGTTACCAGCTACCCACTACAGAAATTCTGAAAAGTCTTGAGTAGGGTGGGAATGAGACCATGAAGAGGGGAGGGGTGGTAAATACATGTGGTCTGATAAATGCAATATATTGTCAATTTTATGAGTTGACTTCCATGAAATTCAAAAATAATTATGAGAATAATTAAAACATAGACAATATGACAATATTTTCCAGATTCAGATTGATGTATATTTTTAAATGACTAATTAAGGATTTTTGCTAGTATTTCTGTTTTATACAAGGATATTATTTTGCTTTAATTCTCAGCAACAAAACTTAAATCGAATGCCACCTATGTGACTTAGCTACTTGGGTGTATGAGATGGGGTGGGCGTGAGGCACTCTCACCACCTCCCTCCCCCTTCACCAATAAGCAGTTAATTTTGCAGGTTTCATTGAAAGGGACTGGTATTTTCAGAACAGATTGTTCAGAAGGGGGGGGGGGGGTATTTTTATAATTTTGGCAAATATCAGGGCAGTGGGAAGAGCATTTTCATAGGCAAATTCGAGGCAAATGCCTGCATTTTCATTTTGAAACAAAAGTTCATGGCAGTTTGATTGGTCAGCCCACATCCCCAAGAAAATGTTCTCCAAAAGCCTATCATTTTAGCCACATTCTATCAGTCCTCTTTAAAACTACTTACTAAATGCAAATTCAGAATACCAAATTCCAAATTTAAGATTGACAAGATATTGGAGCAGACACATAAAAAATTATTTTGTTTTGAACCAGATACCAAGAAAAAATTATTGACAGAACCATTCAGATAACAAACTGGTGAAGTATAGTACTAGTACAAATTAATGTAAACATTAATCAATCTTGGAAATATTATCAACCAAAATAAGGTGAAGCTTACTGCTGAGAACAAATTCAGAATACCAAATTTAAGATTGACAAGATATTGAAGCAGACACATAAAAAATTATTTTGTTTTGAACCAGATACCAAGAAAAAATTATTGACAGAACCTTCAGATAACAAACTGGTGAAGTATAGTACTAGTACAAATTAATGTAAACATTAATCAATCTTTGAAAATATTATCAACTAAAATAAGTTGAAGCTTACTGGTGAGAACCCCCCCCCCCCCCCCCCCCCCCTTATTTCTCTTTCAGAACTCGCCGGAGTTTTGAATTTGTCGTATAAAATTTGAATTTTTGATTCTAACTCTTCCACGAACCTTTGAGCCACGTCTTCGTCTTCACACCGTTTCGTGTAGGTGAAGGGCCCCATGTCGTGTTGTGAGTCGAAAGCGCATTTCACGTAGATGCAATAGCCCAAAGGCATGTGTTTTTGATATCTTTCGACGTAACTTCGAAGAGTGTCGGGTTGACAGGAACTCATTTTCACGGTGAAGCATTCGAAATCGGCATACACGGTGAATGGTACTTTTAACCTTTTATTGTGATTTTGAAAGTTCACGATGGTGTTGGGTTTGGGCATTTCGACCTTGACCTTTTCGTTGCAATATTCCTGATGTTTCGCTAACGATTTTTTGCTGTGAAACGCGTTCATGCAGTTGCAACATAAACATATCTTTTGTTTATGTTTATTATTTTGTCTCGCCAGTAATCGACTCGGATTTTTAACCCAACAATAATGACGCTTGTCACCGTTTGAAATCAATAATAAAATAATTGTCTTTTCTCTTTCGAGATACAAAGTCTGTCTGAGAGGATAGATCGTTCGTTTTTCCTCGTCATATCCCAAGACGTTCACCGCTACAGTGGGATTTTGAACCTCGAAATGTTCAATGTGTTTTAACGACGTTGGAAAAGTCACTCCGGTCCAATCGAGATTTTTAGAAGTCTCCGCGTAACAAGAAACTCTCTCGGGATGGATTTTGACAGGGTATAAAGCGGAGGTGACTGCCCATTTAAAACACTGATCATCTTTATTTCTCACATTGACCATGGAGTGTTTTTTAACTAAGAAATACAGTAATTCCACATAGGAAGATGCTTTCAACGAATCGTTTTTAGTTAGATAAATTTCGAGTTTCAACACCTCATCGAACGTCGAATTACTACCTTCATGTTGATCATTCGGGAGAGACGTCAACATCTTGTCTTTCATCGTTTTGAAAACGTCTGATAAATCTGAACCTAGAAATACGGGTTCGACATTAGATCTGAAATATGCATTTTTCACGATGCTCTCAATGGAATTCACGTCAATTTTATTCATCACGCAATAGAGTATCATCTTAATTTTTAGTCCCATGTTCATGTGTTCATGAAACAAATCCAATACTTTTTTCTTCACCCGTTCCATGAACAATTTCGGATCGACATTCTTGAATGAGGGAACCACGTCGAAAGTTTTAAAAACGCCTTTGATCACACTCTCCCGTTCTATGGGATTCGATTGGAATGCCTCCATGATGACTTGTGCTACATATTCTTCTCCTTTCCCTTCGTCGATTGCGCGTCGAATTTCGTTTGATATATCTTGTTTGTCCAGATTCTGAACTGCATCACTTGTTTTAGTTTTTTTTTCTTTTGAAACTTGAAGTTCTTCGATGGCTTTTCATTTATTCGTCTTCTTATTTTTCACAACTGAAACGTTTTTTTTTTTTTGACGTCGGCATTTCAATTCCTTTTACTACCTTTTTCTTCTCATTTTTCACAACCGAAGCATTTTTTGATGTCGTTGCTATCGACATTTCGTTTACCTTTTCATCGAACCAAGTACAGAACTCCTTGAGCATGATCTTTCTAATTTCATCATGCTCCATGTTTCATTTTCAATCATCAGGCATTACTGTCATCGGCTTATTTTTTTTCGCAATTCGAGTCTGTTTAAGTTTGTCCACTTTCAATCTTTCAATTTTTTTCTTTCCATCATCTCGCAAATGATACTCCTGTATGACTTCATTTTTTTTTTGATTTAGTTCTATGATTTCTGAAATTTGGAATTTTTAATTTTTTACAAATCTCGTTTAACTGAGATACGGTTTTCTCAACTAAATTTTTCATTTTTTTTATTTGTTTGCTTCATTTGTAAGAATATATTTTATTTTTTTTTGAATTTTGTATTTAAATAATAATTTGTTAAAAAGTTTTAAAATAGTCTTTATATATATGTTTTAATTCCCTCAAAAAATTTTTTTTTTGATGAAATTAATCAATTTTTTTATGTTCCTTAACGTGAGAAAAATTGAATTAATACGAGAAAAAAGCATGTTAAAATTTAAACTTTTTATTTATATAAAGAGAAAAAAACACTTTTACAAAAAAAAAAATTCACATTAAAGGAAATTAAAAACTTTTTTATATATATATAGAGAGTGAAAAAAAAAACTTTTTTAACAAATTATTATTTAAACACAAAATTCAAAAATATATATTATTTTCAATAATTCATAAAACAAAAAAACAAATAATCAATCATGACAACAACACCTAAAAGATGCGAATTGAAATTGAAACGAGTAAGAAATTTGGATGTAAAATCTATAGATTACAAAGACACGATGCCATCGAATTGAACGAGGTCGAGATGAAGGGCTTACAGTACAAATACGACAAATATAGCATGCCTTTGAAATTGGATGAAGCCACGCTCGATTTGTTTTATGAGTACCAAAGCGATCTACAGAATATCGTAGTCGGCGAAGACAGAGAATTCGACAAGGACGATTTGTCGTTGCCCTAAGGAAGTTACATATATCCAAAAATCTCTCTCAAACTCATGAACAAATTGGGTGGTGAGAGCACATTCACCGAATTAAAAAAACTCGCAAAAGTAAAGATAAACATTCAACACATTTTCGAAAAAGGAGAAGACATGACCGTCAACATGCTAATAACGGACTTGGAAATAAAACAATTGAGAGACTGATTTTTTAGCGAAGAAGGAAAAAAAAGTAATGAGATCTAGAGAGGTTGAACATCTCTAGATCTCATTACTTTTTTTTGTTGTTTTTTTTGGTTTCCTTCTTCTTCTTCTTCTTCTTCTTCTTCTTCACTATCGCCCATATATATTATAGTAACATATCCTTTTTTCCCAAATTTCAGCGTCGATTCTTCTTTTTTTTTTGTGATATATTACGTTTTTTATAACAACACATTTGTTTCTCTATATCATAATTATGAACGAATGTGGTGCATCTCTTGGTAACACTCACATCATTACCATTCTCTTCAGAAGGTAGTGGTGGCGGTGGAAAACATCTCATTCTTTTAAATTTCAACCATCTTTCCCAATCATTTTTAAACTCTTTTATCAGTTCTTTCCTAAGATATTCATCATTAGCATCTAATTGTTTTTCCACATCTTTTTCCCACACTATCCCACAATATTCATCATTAGCGTCTAATTGTTTTTCCACATCTTTTTCCCACTCTATCCAGTGATATTCATCATTATTGTCTAATTGTTTTTCCACATCTTTTTCCCACTCTATCCCGTGATATTCATCATTAGTGTTTAATTGTTTTTCCACATCTTTTTCACACTCTATCCCGTGATATTCATCATTATCGTCTAATTGTTTTTCTACATCTTTTCCCCACTCTATCCCGTGATATTCATCATTATCGTTTAATTGTTTTTTCACATCTTTTTCCCACTCTATCCCATGATATTCATCATTATTGTTAAAAAAAGTCTACCTTTTTATCCATTTTATATTATTTTATTATACTTTCTATGATTTATATTTTTATATTTTATATAATTATATAACTTTTTTTTTTACATTATAATAACATACTCAAAATTGGTATATTCTTAAATGGCGAATTCTCACCAAACAGCAAACCCTCACTGTATCGCTCAACGTTCTGTCCACTCTTCAGATAGAGACCATTTCCACCGAAAGAGTTACCACCTCTAATGGCTTCTAGATACAATCCTTCACCGTTGTCGTCTATGTGGACGCGACACACAGCTCCTCCCTTCTTCAAAAACAGTCTGCTGCCACCCATTAATTTCTCAACTGCCGAACTCGCGAGTCCCGAGAGAGCTCCCACGCCGAGAGTCTGCCTGAGAAAGGGTAATGCTTTTGCGGCAAAGGACAATGCTTTTGCAGCAATTCCTGCCAATAGCGGTAGGAAACCGCCTTTCATTTTCAAATTGTATTTCAATTGAGCGGGACTCAATCTTACCTTCAACCCTCTTCCATCACGAATCACTTTCTCCATCCTTTTGATTTTAGTTCTGGTCAAGGCGATTCGATCATTATCGCCACTCGTCAGATCTTCGTGAGTGAATTTGAATCTCACTGGCTCACTTCGAGTTAACACTCTCTCAATCTCTCAAGTTTCTTCCTCTGTCCTTTGGATATGTTCACATTTTTAACCACGTATTCAGTCATATTTCTTTTTATAAAATATATTTTGTTCAATTGATTTTTGTTTTAATGATAATTATATATATATATTAAATAATTTTTGTAAAATTAATATTGCGTTTATTTTGGATTTTCCTAAAGGGAAAATCTATTTGTTATTGCATTGATTATTTTTTTTTTTTTTTTATTATTCTTCCACACTTTTATTTTCACTATTTCTCGAAAACGCTCTTGACGATGTTTTTTAAAGTTTCTGTACTCATAAAGGGTCATAAGTTGTAAGCCCTCGTCATATTCTCATTCTTCTGAAAATGTTTTTGTTAACCCTTTAGCAAAAATAGTCGGCAGCTCATATCTTTGGACTGGAAAGGGTGATTGACTTGAAATTTTCGCAGACATGTCAGCAATACACCCATCTATCAGCATATCGTACAAAAATGTATTTAGTTAACACCTTTCTGCCAAAACATTTTTTGAATCGAAAAAAAATTTCAAAATTTGACCATTTTTGAACTCAATCTCGGGACATGGATATGCTGAACCATCCAAAATGGCTTAGAAATGAGGACTGTATCACCGAATTGTAAAAACCATCGAAAAAATTTCGATTCGAATTTCTGACAATCCAAAATGGTGGCCGAAAAATCGTATTTTTATTTTCGGTTATTTATGCGTTTCAGGCCATTTGGAGACAAAAAAAAAAAAAATTTTCCACCAGAAAAATTTTCGGTTTGGAATTAAAAATTTTCGACAAAAAGTCGGAAATTTTTGTTACGGCCGGGCTACTTTGCCGTCACAGTACTCAACAACGGGGATGATTTGAAAGCTTCTAAGGGTAGAAATGTTGAAGTCACAGTGTACATGAACAGTTATCGTCTTTTGGAAATGGAGTTGTTCTTCGTTTGGCTTCTGCTAGCAGTCAAACATGGCTTCGGGACACTGTGAGCAAAAATTGAAAACAATTTTCTTGTGTTTTTTTTTACTTTATTATGTCTAGGTTCATTAGTTCTCATAAATGAAAACTATCAATGATGGCCATGAGTCCTAATAAATAAAACCATCAGTATTTGGGGCAAAATGTTTCTTGTTGGGCAAAAACGCCCAAACATTCATAGGTCAATATCTCATGAAGGAAAAATGCTATCGACTTAATTCCTCGACAGACTTGTCAGAACTACTCTTGTCTAAAACAAACATAATCGGTATTTTTTTCCATTTTTTATGTTTTCTGCCAAAATTTTTCTCAAAACGGAAAGTTATATCGAAAATCGGCCATTTTGGATTGAAATATCAAGATTTAAATATAATGAGCCCTCTAAAAGGGATCCAAATTGAAGGCAGTAATACCGCTTTATAAGAAAAATGGAAAGAATTTCGTTTCGATTTTTCGTTAATCCAAAATGGCGGCCAAAAGATCGAAAATCTTTTTTTCGTTTTTTATGCGTTTCGTTCAATTTTGAGACAAAAAATTCTTTTTTTTTCTACACTGAAAATTTTCGGTCCGCTTCAGACTGAAATTTTTGACCATATGTCCAAAATTTTTGTTACGACTGGGCTACTTTGGGGTCAGAGTACACAATGACGGGGATGATTTGAAAGCTTCTGATGTTAGAAATGTTGAATTCACAGTGTACATGAACAGTTGTCATCTTTTGGAATTGGGGTTGTTCTTCGTTTGGCTTCTGCTAGCAGTCAAACATGTCTTCGGGACACTGTGACCAAAAATTGAAAAAAAATGTCTTGTGTTTTTCTTTACTTTATTATGTCTAGATTCATTAGTTCTGATAAATAAAACTATCCGCATATTGCGGAAAATGTTTTTCCTGCCAAAACCGTCCAAAAACGCCCAAATATGCAGGAGCCGATATCTTTGGACTGGAAGGGGCGATTAACTTGAACTTTTCACGGGAATGACTGTAATACACTTCTCTATTAATCAAGGGCACAAAATGGTAGTTGATTAACACCTTTCTGCCAAAACATTTCACGAAACCGAAAAAAATTCAAATTTTTATTTGGTATGGAGCTCCCTTAGGACTTGCTGAGTAGAACAGTCAGTAAAAACACAAAGGAAAATCCTGTGTATTGTTCCGAAGGTACAATCACTTCCTCTAGTTTATTTTTGTTATTTATATATATACACAATATTTTTTTTTTTTTTGCTTTTTTATATTTCTCTTCTGTGAAATCGTATCGTCACCCTCTCTCCACGAAGATCTAACAGTTCACCATTTTGATCCGTCAACGTGGTTTTGAGACTATACAACGTGTCTACAATCATGGGTAGATAAACTAAATTTTGAGGTCGTTCCATGATTTTATAACCCAGCAACACGTTTGGAAAGAAGGAATAGACCATCGGTTGAGTGCTACCATTCATGTAGCTTCCAGCAAGCACGTCCACGTTCACCAGAATGCTATTGACTGTGAGAATGTCAACCGTATTTTCAGATGCTGCGTGACCTCGATACATCTTTCGATCGAATCCTAGCATCTTGCCTATAGAATCGTCCATGTTGAAATACACTTTAAATTATCTTCCAAATCCAACATCGTCTGTAGGGTATTAGGGTTGGGAGTGAGTCTGATCTTGTTGCTTCCCTTTCCATCCGTCTTCATTCGCGTCTGAATGTAATTGTTCAAATCGTCTATGTCATAACTTCCTTTGAGAATTCGAATCTCCAACCAATCCACTCCGTCAGAATACTTGAAGGAGTTATTCTTTTCGGTGACGTTGGGAAAGGAATAATAAGTCTCCAGATTCACCAATGCCATCTCGTATCTTTTCTCTCAATTCAATTCGATGGAAGGTTCGAATTTCATTGCAAATCGAGTTGAATCGCCACTCACCACGATTTGAATGGATTGTTTTGCAGCCGTATTCTCGGCTATCCGATCTAACAATTCTCCTTGTGCAAACAATATATTTTTAATTTTTATTTTATTTTTTCAAAACTAAATTATTGATGATTTATTATTTTCTAATTTTTGTTTTCGCTCTCTATTTTATTATCATCAGAAACATAAAACTTGTCGAATACGCTGCGATATTTTCCATGATTAAATTCGCTAGTCAAATCGATCACGACGAAATTGTAAAGTCCTCCATCCCAAACCCTCTTGCAGAATCTCCTGAATTCTACCATGCGTAGATGTGATTGAGATTCTTGAGATCTTGGCAAAAGAGACACAGTAAATTAGCGTTCTTCCTTATCGTCTGTCTGGGCAGTCGAAAAAAATTCTGCGACAGGTAGAAACAGTCCACGTTGCTGTGACGACCCCTAACATAATACGATTCGCATCGGTTCTGTCTCTCCCAAAGCAGATCGTCGAAAATCATTAGATTCTTATCTTCCGATTTCAGTTCTCTAGGATCTGGAACGTTGCTAGCGTTCTCATAAAATAGACATTCGACGTTCGAAGACGCATTTCTCTTCATCAATTCCATCGCCGCACCATCCAAAATGGTCGAAAGAGAAGCTTCACTTTTGTCGAATTCCTCCCTACTGTCCAATATTCTGGCTATGACGCCCTTGGGCAATCTACGATCCATACACTCTCGAAGCAATCTGTATTCGGGTTGAAACCAACTCTTGCCAAACACAAATAATCTGTCGTAATCCAACCAGTCGGGTTGCGACAACAGATTCATCAACAGATTGGTCTTTCCACAATTCGATTTTCCCACTATCAAGCCTCTTATGCTTTTGGGAAAGAACTCCTTATTCGACCTCTTGGTTGCGGTGTCGTTCCAAGACATATCTTTAATGTTCATCTTTTTTAGAATATTTTTGTTATTTTTAGATTTTCAAACACAATTTTTATGTTTTTTCAAACTCAGTTTTTTATAATATTATTATTTATTTATATTACACCATCGCGAGTTCTCTTCAATCCAGATCCATTCGTCATTTTAGCTAAATCTTGTATGGGTACCACAGCATCCTTAAAATCTTTCCAACTTTTCGGCGATCGCTCTAACATAGCTCGCTTCGCCGGCGGACTGATCAACTTGTCAATCAACACGTCAGCTGCCCTCTTGTCAGCCACAGAAACAATCCTACCACTAGCTTCAGAAGCGGCTTTCCTACCAGCATCCAGAGCCGTCTTCTTACCGACCTCAAACGCGGTTGATGCGAGTTTTCTACCTGCATTGCTTGTGAACGCTCGCATTATAGAATCAACGATGCCAGAACTGCCTTGAACGTAAGTTCTAATGTATCCCCTGTTCTTTATCACCAACATATTTTTATTTTATAATATAGATTTAGTTTTTTTCGCTCGTAAATCGTTTGTTGTTTAAATACTTTTTATTATTTTCTAGAGTAAAATTTACTGTTTTTTTATTTTATCTATTTTTTTTTGTTTTGTTCTCTCTACTTATTATATATATATCAGTCCTTCAATCCGTTCATCAGCCTTTTATAATCTTGTTTATTCAAGACCTTCTGCCTCAACAATTCATTGCATATGCTCACTATCTCATTATCTAATCCAGTATTACCAGCGCGTCGACTTGCCATCAACAATCTCAATCTCTGAGGCAGAGCGTCAGAATCGCTCGGAAGAAAAGTGGTTCTCACTCCTTTTCCAGTCACCGATTCGACGAATTTCTTATTCATATCCCATATGGGTTTCACCACCTTCGTCCACTTGTAACCTCTATTGGCTTTGGGTCTCGTTTCTCTGACATCGTTATTTCTCTTCATGGCGTGGGTCTGAACCAGAATGTCGCCATAATTGTCGAAATCCCGATCCGTGTAATCTCCAGGCTTGTCGACTAGGAGCAATTTGCGCAGTCCAGGAGTTAATTCATACCTATTCGAACCGACGATTAAATTATCATCATCCTCTAGCACTTCAGTGTCGCCTACGAAAGTTCTACCGCCATAATCCTTATAAATTCCATACCACAGATCTCTCTTACCACCATCCTCGGACGACGCGACGATATCAGTGGTGATAGTCGAAGCTGCATCATCGCTTTCACTCACATCGGTTTCGATTCTCATAGGAACGTAATCCGGCGATGATCTTTGAAAGGAAAACCCCCTTGTAAAAATACCAGGCAACGAACCTGTTCTCAAAGAACTTTCTTTTATAGGCCTCAATTCGTCAACGATCTCCTTCTTACTTCATTCCTGAACCTCCGTCATGGGTTTAAATAATTTTGTGGTTTCTCGTCTTAATTCCATGTCTCCCAATGGCCTGCTTCTGTCAGCGGATCGAATGCTTTTCTTGACTCATTCATATTCGTCGAGAAGTTCATCTCTCCGCCTGGAATCTGTGATGTGTAAAAACATTTTTTTGTTCTCTAAAATTATTAATATTTCCTTTAGAGTATGGTAACGTGAGTTATTTTATTATTCTCAAAAAATTAAATGTATAGTTATTTTTATGTTTTAAGTAAATAAAATCTTCTGTCTTTAATATATAATAACTAAAACCAGTTGAGGGAAAAACACTTTACAAAATGAAACCTTGATAAATGCGTTTTGCCCTCGAACGTGTTATAGATCACATCACCGATTATTCACACCATGATGAATAGAATGACTTTGAAAAGTGTGAAAGTTAAGCACATAAAAACGGAAAAATTATATCGTTACCCTCAAACAGCATTTTCGATAATGTGAAAATTCTGTTTTGAAACCATTTTACAAATGAAAAATGAAAACCGGTTTTCAAAAAATGATTAAGTAATTCTTTCTAATTTAACGCGTTTGAGAAGAATTGTATCCGTCAAAAGGGTTTATTCATATCTCCGAAACATTATCATGAGTCAATTAAAACTCAATTTATCTCTTAAAAACCTAACTAAGTGGAATGCAATTTTACCATTTGATTTATTGAATGAAAAACTTTTCATTTACACCGGAACAAAAATGAAACAATTTGCGAAGATTTCACAGAGTCAATTAAAACTCAAATTTTACCACTTAAAACTATCTAAGTGGAACGCAATTTTATAGTTTGATTTATTAAATGAAAAACCTTTCATTTACACCAAGAACAAGAATAAACGATTTAGCGAAGATTTAAACATTTTCATCAGTTCTCGATCGCACACAGCGATGACAAACGTGGACGGACGATTTCCATCGGTTCTAATTTTCCAAACTCGAGATTTTTCCGTTTGGTTTGGAAAAAAATCCTCGACGAGTAACTTCACTTTACACCCACTTCGCGTCATTTGCGAACGTCGAGAAAACGTTTTGAGATTTTTTCCTGTCCTAGAATCCACAAATCGTTTTCACCGATCGGATCGCATCCTCGACCGTCCGGAACGCGATCGCGAACGTTGTATGTCCTAGAAGCCACAAAACGCATTTTTGATGCTGTCCTAGAAGCCGCAAAGCGTTTTTTGCCGGCGTTCGCCAACAATAGATTAAAGGTCTGATCCGCGATGAGAACATTGAGAAATTTTTTTAAAGTTAATGTTTTCTTCAAATTTCGTACATTTTTCCTTCTGAGCGATGTGTCGAATTCGCACTCGATCGTCAACGGCTGTTTGGACGGTCTAAGATGCGATCCGATCGGGGTCAAAAACGATTGCAGCTTCTAGGGCACCATGTAAAAACAACATTTTTTACTCTCTGTACACGATTTAACACTGAATCCCTATGGCGGTACACCGTACGTGTACGTGTACATTTTTGTGTGCATTTGTCCTTGAAGCCCCAATCATCACCTACTAATATTGTTAGAATGTTCGCACTTCCTTAAAAACTTAATTTCTCCAATAGTTATATACCTGTAGAGGCACGAGCGGGCTCCATGAGGATCATATTGTAATACTGTTTATGTGAAGATCGAACAGAAATGTAGAAAGTATAATGTTACGGACAGAAAGGAGAATTTATGATTTCAAACATATCAATCTTAAAACTAATGTCACTTGTTAATCGACGTGAGCAAAAACCATCAATTTGTGTGCAACAATGATACTGACATATTCAAGAAAATACTGTCTACTTATACAATGAAAATTTGTTGATTTTAGGAGGGTTTATTGAATCGTTTATTATTTTAATTATTTCATGGACTTAGCAGTTGTCTCTGTTATGTTAGTTACTGTTTTTATAATTTTATTTTTATACATTTTTTTCATTAACAAAAGCAACGCGAAGCGTGGCCTATGCCCCTCCTGCAATATCATGGATAGAATTACAAAAAAAACAAAACAAGATCAGTCTTGCAGAACTTTAGTTATAGAGCGGAAACCAATTTCAAGTGTATTTAGCATTGAAGGTCACTGTGACCTTGGCCTTACGCACATCATGGTCAAAATAAATAGGCTTCTTCCACTCATCACACCTAACCCACGTATGAAGTTTGGTAAAGATGCGGTTGGTGGAACTTTAGTTATAGAGCGGAAACCAATTTCAAGTGTATTTAACATTGGAGGTCACTGTGACCTTGACCTTTGGCACATCATGGTCAAAATAAAAAGGCTTCTTCCACTCATCATACCTAACCCACTTATGAAGTTTGGTAAAGATCTGGTAGGTAGAACTTTAGTTAATTGACGGGATGCGAAAAGTTAATGGACGGAGGACGGATGACGGACGCCGGACGACAGACGCCAGGCATGGTGATAACATAATGCCCCTTCTCTAGATAAGTTACGGGGCTTCAAATAACGTTTACACTGGGCCAGGTGGACTGGTAGCTCCAAGGAGCCGAAACTCAATTTTTCGAAACGTTTATGAAATTTATTCTCTATGCCTTTCTCAGTAGTAATTTTGTTGTTAAATAGGTGCGGCAATTAACGACTTTTAAAATTTATTCGCTCACCCTTGAAGGTTGATTTCGACTGCAGCATCTTCGTATATTTTGCAGTTGTCCAAACGGACTTCACAATGACGTACAACAATGTAATATAATTTAAATGGGCATAATAATAATAATAATAAAATTGTACTTGATATAGCGCTCATAACTGTTTCACTCAGTGGCCGAGAGACATTCTATAGTGCTGCACATTATTATCCCTGATCCGTAGGTAATCATTACAAATCACTCTGATTCAATCTCAACTCCCCGAGGAGCATACAAACCATGCCGCGAAAATACCGCGCTCGGCGTTAATTAGCTTCAGAGGTACCCATCTTACTGATGGGTGAACAAGAGCCATCGCGGTTAATTGTCTTGCTCAAGGACACAATGCGAGTGGCGCGGGTCGGAATCGAACTCACAATCTTCCAATTACAAGTCTGACGCTCTACACAATGAGCTACTGGTCACAGAAGCCGAAGTTCGATGATCAGGCAGCATGCTGTTTGATTTGGTGGGGTGATATCATGACACAACAAAATTGATAAAAGAGGAACAAATCGGTTAACAGCAATGATGTACGCCTCTTTCAGATACCACAGATCCCAATTATTGATGTGATGTATATCGGGCATATCTTGGAAAAGCCCTACACTTGATTGATACTCAACAACATTCCTAAACTACTGACAAAAGTGGCATGTCACTTCATACATGTACAGTACAGACTCTATTGTGTTGAAAACACGAGTCTCTGGTAATGACCCGTGAGGTAGAACACAGAAATACATGTACACATTGCATAATCAACAACGCATCTGTTATTACACACCACTGATTGACTGATTTAATAATTGCTCGATGGGGCTGGTTGCTTATAAGGTGTTCTAGCAGTACCTCAGCCAAATCTGCAAGATATCATCATGCAATAACAGAGGGATGCAACCAGGCAACGATGGCCGAGTGTGTCTCTGGTGCATTTGGGAGGCTATTACTGCGGGCAATCGTTCCTAATATTCTTTTCTTATCAGTTTCTCCAGGCACTGGCTAGACATATACAATGGACTTACCATGCATTCGAAAATAACATTAAACGGTGATCATAAAACAGTTTAATATGATCATCCTTGTCTCTGTTTCAAATGAAGCGGCGCATTGGTGGGAGAAAAGAGTAAACAGTAATAATAAGAAGATTCAGGCTTCATAGCAGCTAAGAACCCTTGTTTATTTACGCATCTTTAGGTTATCATAAAACTGATGACTTGGCTCGAGGAGGGATATTGCAGATTTTTTTCCCGAGGGACACATTGTCTCCGGAGACGTCAGCTGAGGTAGATAATGGTTCCAATGGGAGACAGTCTACAATATCCCCACAGAATCAGGATCACTATTATTTTATTATACCGAATAGAGAGGTCAGTCAAGTTTAATTTTGTTTTAAAAAGGGGGAGGAGGCAGGGGTGCCTGAGTGCATGACCTTAAATAGAGCCAGTAAGAAAAAGTTCAATAATATTAATATAATTTAACAAATTCAACATTTAGAAATTGATGGTTTAGCGAAACAGCAGTGAATGTAAAATATATGTGATCACAGCATTAGCTTAATTTCCTCGATGGTGCCAGTAATTTATTGTTCAATCTTTGACACCGTGCCATAAGTGAATATTCAAAACTGCACAACTGATTAATTTAGGTTGAATGTTCATCATCTTTTGGATCGAGGTACTAATGTTTCTGTCAGAATTGAATTTTTGTGCACTGCATGTTACATGTAGAATTTAATAATGAATTATAAGAATCAATTTCAAGTCTTAGCAATTTATTAAGTTCATCATCACTCATAGTCAAGATATCATTAACGTCAAGTTCAAGTCAACCTCTCTCTTAGAGCTGCTGATTTTCCAAGCTCTTCGATATTGCAGTCGAAATAATGTCAGAGTTTTGCCACTTCTTCCTCTCACTCGGATGATTCGCATATGATCTGCTAGAAGATTCTGCTTTATGCCCTGTGTTATGTATAATATGCTGTGCTTCTATAAAACGGGGGTGAGGGAGTGCTTGGGGAGATGTCTTAAAATCAGCAGGAAAAAAATAAATACTGGTACATTGGTCCTACAGCCATAATAAAATAAGTACCATGGTACACAACGATGTCCCTGAACACAATGGTATATAAGGTGATACATGGTATATCATGGTGTTTAGAGGCAATACCATGGAGTGCAATGCCACTTTTTTAGTACGAGGACAATTCACTCCGGTGTACGAAATATTGGCCCTACACCTTCCAAATAAGTAAGGGCATAAAAAGATAAAAATGGGTTAACAGATAAGCAGGTGAAAATGAAAACGAAGGAACAACAAAACCCTTTGTAGTAGATCAACACACACCAGGCGGCATTATTTCAGTAGCATATCATTGTGTCCAAATAGACAGTGAAAGAAAAACGCATATGAAAAGCACACTGAACGTAAATGTTTGGGCATCAGGCAGACTTATATAACTGTTTGTGCAAAATTACTCACTGTGAAGTTTACAAGTTATTAATATCGGCTCCACTGTGCCAGAACGCACCCACATAAACTTTTCCTGCACAATAACCGACTGAACTTTAGCAATAATATCCCTAATCCCTATACAAATTTTCCCATGGACAGTTCACATGGTTCACGCGGACAAAGAAAATTCCAAGAATAGAATGAAGGATTCAAACTAAGTTGATTCTCTGGTGTAAACCTACAACATTTGTTTTGGCCGGCAAATTCAGGCTAATGATTACAGTTATGAGGATTTAGAGCCCTAAAAAGAGTCATATGATAAAACCTGGGATTTCAATAACCTTAAGGCGCCACCCCAGAACGCCGTTGTCCCGCAAATTTCAGACCGCAATTATCATTTTGTCTATTTGGTCAAACGTTGGGGTGAATCTGACCCTATAGAAGGGGTCAGAGTATGAAACTTAGCATACCAATAATCTTGTATCTTATGGCGCCACCCTACAACGCCGTCTATTCAGCGAATTTCGGCCAATAATAACAATTTTGATAACTTGGTCACATTTAGGGGTCAAGCTGACCCCTTGAAAGGGGTCAGAGTATGAAACGTAGGATTTCAATAATCTTCTAGCTTATGGCGCAACTCCACAACGCCGTTTATTCGTCGAATTTCGACCAATAATTACCATTTTGGCCATTTGGGCACTTTTAGGGGTTAAGCTGACCCCTTAAAAGGGATCGGAATATAAAACTTACTTTTTCAATAATCTTGTATCTTAGGCCACCACCCTAGAACGCCGTTTATTCCGCGAATTTCGGTAAATAATTATCATTTTGACCATATGGTCACTTTTAGGGGTCAAGCTGATCCGTTAAAAGGGGTCGGAGTATGAAACTTAGTATTTCAATAATCTTGTATCTTTGGGTGCCAACCTACAACGCCGTTTATTCCGCGAATTTCGGTGAATAATACCATTTTGACCATTTGGTCACTTTTAGGGGGTCAAGCAGACCCCTTAAAAGGGATCGGAGTATGAAAATTAGTATTTCAATAATCTTGTATCTTTGGGTGCCAACCTACAACGCCGTTTATTCCGCGAATTTCGGTGAATAATACCATTTTGACCATTTGGTCACTTTTAGGGGTTAAGTAAACCCCTTAAAAGGGGTCGGAGTATGAAACTTAGTAATTCAATAATCTTGTGTCTTAGTGCACCACCCTACAACGCCGTTTATTCCGCGAATTTCGGCCAAGAATTACCATTTTAACCATTTGGGCACTTTTAGGGGTCAAGGTGACACCTTAAAAGGGTTTGGAATATGAACGTTAGTATTTCAAGAATCTTGCATCTTAGTGCGTCATCCTGCATCGCCGATTTTTCCGCGAATTTCGGTGAAAAATTACCATTTTGACCATTTGCCACTTTTAGGGGTCAAGCTGATCCCTTAAAAGGGGTCGGTGTATGAAACTTAGTAATTCAATGTGTCTTAGGGCGCCACCCTACAACGTCGTTTATTCCGCGAATTTCGGACAAGAATTATCGTTTTGACCATTTGGTCACTTTTAGGGGGCAAGGTAACACGTTAAAAGGGTCGGAATATGAACCTAAGTATTTCAATAATCTTGTATTTTGGGGCGCCACACTACATCACCGTTTATTCCGCGAATTGCGGTGAATAATTACCATTTTGACCATATAGTCACCTTTAGGGGTCAAGCTGATCCCTTAAAAGGGGTCGGAGTATGAAACTTAGTATTTCAATAATCTTGTATCTTTGGGTGCCAACCTACAACGTCGTTTATTCCGATAATTTCGGTGAATAATACCATTTGACCATCTGGTCACTTTTAGGGGTCAGGCAGACCCCTTAAAAGGGGTCAGAGTGTGAAACTTAGTAATTCAATAATCTTGTGTCTTAGGGCACCATCCTACAACGCTGTTTATTCCGCGGATTTCGGCCAAGAATTGCCATTTTGACCATTTGGTCACTTTTAGGGGTCAAGGTGACACCTTAAAAGGGGTCGGAATATGAACATTAGTATTTCAATAATCTTACATCTTGGGGCGCCATCCTACATCGCCGATTATTCAGCGAATTTCGGTGAATAATTACCATTTTGGCCATTTGTCACTTTTAGGGTTTCAAGCTGATCCCTTAAAAGGGGTCGGAGTATAAAACTTAGTAATTCAATGTGTCTTAGGGCGCCACCCTACAACGTCGTTTATTCCGCGAATTTCGGACAAGAATTATCGTTTTAACCATTTGGTCACTTTTAGGGGGTAAGGTAACACGTTAAAAGGGTCGGAAGATGAACCTAAGTATTTCAATAATCTTGTATTTTAGGGCGCCACACTACATCGCCGTTTATTCCGCGAATTGCGGTGAATAATTACCATTTTGACCATATAGTCACTTTTAGGGGTCAAGCTGATCCCTTGAAAGGGGTCGGAGTATGAAACTTAGTATTTCAATAATCTTGTATCTTTGGGTGCCAACCTACAACGTCGTTTATTCCGATAATTTCGGTGAATAATACCATTTGACCATCTGGTCACTTTTAGGGGTCAGGCAGACCCCTTAAAAGGGGTCAGAGTGTGAAACTTAGTAATTCAATAATCTTGTGTCTTAGGGCACCATCCTACAATGCTGTTTATTCCGCGGATTTAGGCCAAGAATTACCATTTTGACCATTTGGTCAATTTTAGGGGTCAAGATGACACCTTAAAAGAGGTCGGAATATGAACATTAGTATTTCAATAATCTTACATCTTAGGGCGCCATCCTACATCGCCGATTATTCAGCGAATTTCGGTGAATAATTACCATTTTGGCCATTTGTCACTTTTAGGGGTCAAGCTGATCCCTTAAAAGGGGTCGGAGTATAAAACTTAGTAATTCAATGTGTCTTAGGGCGCCACCCTACAACGTCGTTTATTCCGCGAATTTCGGACAAGAATTATCGTTTTAACCATTTGGTCACTTTTAGGGGGGAAGGTAACACGTTAAAAGGGTCGGAAGATGAACCTAAGTATTTCAATAATCTTGTATTTTAGGGCGCCACACTACATCGCCGTTTATTCCGCGAATTGCGGTGAATAATTACCATTTTGACCATATAGTCACTTTTAGGGGTCAAGCTGATCCCTTAAAAGGGGTCGGAGTATGAAACTTAGTAATTCAATGTGTCTTAGGGCGCCACCCTACAACGTCGTTTATTCCGCGAATTTCGGACAAGGATTATCGTTTTGACCATTTGGTCACTTTTAGGGGGCAAGGTACCACGTTAAAAGGGTCGGAATATGAACCTAAGTATTTCAATAATCTTGTATTTTAGGGCGCCACAATACATCGCCGTTTATTCCGCGAATTGCGGTGAATAATTACCATTTTGACCATATAGTCACTTTTAGGGGTCAAGCTGATCCCTTAAAAGAGGTCGGAGTATGAAACTTAGTATTTCAATAATCTTGTATCTTTGGGTGCCAACCTACAACGCCGTTTATTCCGCGAATTTCGGTGAATAATACCATTTTGAACATTTGGTCACTTTTAGGGGTCAAGCAGACCCCTTAAAAGGGGTCAGAGTATGAAACTTCATAATTCAATAATCTTGTGTCTCAGGGCACCATCCTACAACGCTGTTTGTTCCGCGGATTTCGGCCAAGAATTACCATTTTGACCATTTGGTCACTTTTAGGGGCCAAGGTGACACCTTAAAAGGGGTCGGAATATGAACATTAGTATTTTAATAATCTTACATCTTAGGCCACCATCCTACAACGTCGTTTATTCCGCGAATTTCGGACAAGAATTACCATTTTGACCATTTGGTCACTTTTAGGGGTCAAGGTGACACGTTAAAAGGGTCGGAATATGAACCTAAGTATTTCAATAATCCTGTATTAAGGGTGCCATCCTACTTCGCCGTTTATTCCGCGAATTGCGGTGAATAATTACTATTTTGACCATTTGGTCACTTTTGGGGGTCAAGCTGGCCCCTTAAAAAGGGTCGGAGTACGAAACTTAGTATTTCTATAATATTGTATCTTAGGGCGCCACCCTACAACGTCGTTTATTCCGCGAATTTCGGCCAAGAATTAACATATTGACCATTTGGCTACATTTAGGAGTAAAGGTGATACCTTAAAAGGGGTCAGAATATGGAACTTAGTATTTCAATAATCTTGTATCTTAGCACGCCACCATACAACGCCGTTTATCCCACGAATTTCGGCCAATAATAACCATTTTGACCATTTGGTGACTTTCAGGGGTCAAGCTGACCCCTTAAATGGGGTCGGAGTATGAAACTTAGTATTTCAATAATCTTGTATCTAAAGGCGCCACCCTACTTCGCCGTTTATTCTGCTAATTTTGGTGAACAGTTACCATATTGATCATTTGGTCACTTTTAGGGGTCAAGCTGACCCCTTAAAAGGGGCCGGAGTATGAAACTTAGTATTTCAATAATCTTGTATCTTAGGGCGCCACCCTACAACGGCGTTTATTATGCGAATTTCCGCCCAAAATTACCATTTTGACCATTTGGTTAGATTAAACATATTTTTTATTTGTTATAATTGACAAAAAGGATTGGATAACAAGTGCCTAGCACTTAAATACTATCCTTTCCTTAATATACAATTGAATATTACAATTTATGATCACATATAATTACAAGTAGGTAAATAAAAAGATATATGTAATGGCGAAACAATGTATGTATAATATTGACCAATTTTGTGTATGTACAAAGTTCAAGAAGGAAGCTGATAGTTAATCAACTTTACGAGAGTCAGAAAACAGAAATAAGAAGGAGAGAAAAAAAGTAGAATGCCACACTAAAACACATCAAATTTGAGTCAACATGCCTATAGGCATATTTCAACACCACCACAACTCCAAAAGTCCAAAAGTCCAAAAAAGCCCCCTACCACTGCCATAACCAGGACAGGCAAGACAGATATGCTGAGAGTACTGATTCGCGTGTGAGGTAACAGTGATGGCCACCAATCGCCATCGGTTTCAAGGTCGGACCGACAGACGAGCACCCAAGTTCTAACGTGACTAAGACACTTTGCGGCTTGGTTACTCACCCAGCGAACCAGTCTAAAACCGTTTCGTGGACTTAATGAAATACTGTACACTCCGGAAAAGGTGAATATTGACGGAATCCGGTAAATTGGGGATACCATAAAGAAGATCGTTGACCGATGTTATTGTCAGATGTGCAAGATTTCTTTGTAGGACTAGTCTTTCATGTGAATAGTTTGTACAGACAAAGAAGTAATGATTCGCGTCTTCACTCTCATAACCACATGAACAGTTAGGTGTTTCACGAATGTAGTTAGAAAATTTATCAGAATTTAGGTCGCTGCAAAAATTACGCAGCTTGCAGTGTATTATATTGGACGCCCTGTCGCCGTTGTTGAAGTATTTAGGTGGTCTAAGCACGCTTCTGTTAAAATATTTAACAAAGTCATTCAATGAACTCGACTGTCTAACTCTTAGAGGTAATGCATTCCATTCCGCAACACACGAAGGAATAAAGGAGCGCTTAACTACTTCCGTGTGTGTAAGTGGTAATTGAAAGTTGGAATGTGATCGGGTGCTATACGAGGAAATATCTTCAAACCTTTGAGGTAATAGGTCACAAAGATATGCGGGAGCCTGGTTATTTACAATTTTGTAAAACGTAACCATTTTGTGGAGATAGCGTCTCTGTCTAAGGGTCTCCCAGCCAAGTTCTGCGAGTACATTTGATACCGAGGTAGCTCTCGTAAGTCCGGATATTATTCTGGCTGCATCCGCGTGGATTCTATCCAGTTTGGAAAGTAGGTAGTCCGGTGAACCAGCCCATACCACATCCGCATATTCCATGATAGGAAGTATGAAAGACTTGTATAAAATTTCCAGACTTTTTCTTCGAAGGATATACTTGAGTTTTCTGAGCTGTGACAGCCTGCTATTAGCCTTTTTACATAGTCGTACAATTTGGGTATGTCAGTTTAAGTTCCCCTGTAAGGACAGACCGAGGTGGGTGTGTGACATTTTAAGTTCAAGTGGCGACCCACCGAATGTCACCGCAGTACTTAGGTTAGCATGTTCTTGGTGAAAAGAACAATTTCGGTTTTTGAGGGGTTAAATGTAACTAACCATGTATTTGCCCATTCGGAAACGGCTTTAGGATTTTCGTTGGATTTTGTAGCAATGTTATCCGGTTGGTGCCCACGTTCTGTTATACTCGTATCATCCGCAAATAATCTACACACTTCCGGTGAATGTAAGTTTTCCGAAATGTCATTAATGTATATGAGAAAAAGTAACGGACCTAAGGCAGATCCCTGGGGAACACCACAATTAACAGGTAGGTAATCGGAGGAAATCGAGTTAACAGTTACCCTTTGATTACGATCAGACAGATAGCTTCTAGTCCACTCAATGAGTCGACCCGATATACCGTTTTGTCTCAGTTTGTAAATTAGTCCTTTATGCCAAACCTTATCAAATGCTTTTGATATGTCGCAGAATACTCCAAGAGAAAACTTGTTCCCATCAAAGGCCAAGCAGGGATTATGCTATATTTCAATGAGCTGATAAACGATGCTTTGTTGGGGCAGGAAACCGGACTGATATTTTAAAAAAAGATTATTAACGCAGCAGTGTTCATACATGCGGTTAAAAACAATCCTCTCCATAACTTTGCTGACACAGCTAAGGAGAGAGACGGGTCTGTAGTTATTGGGATCGTGTGCATCGCCCTTTTTAAAAATCGGCACGACTGTTGCCATCTCCCATTCTGATGGGTAGACACGTGAGGAGAAAGAGAGCCTGAATAATAGAACCAATGGCTTGCATATTGTTGTTTTGGTTTCCTTGAGCATACGGTTGCTAATACCGCCGTGTACAGTTGCTTTTTTGGCATCAAGATTGCTGAGGACCCGAATCACTTAGTCTTCAGCGAAGTCAATCTCAGACAGGCTCACAGAACACTTCGGTCTGAAATCGGGTAGGCTATGTCCAACATCGTGTGTTTTATTATTTGATAGGAAGGTTTTATTGAGCAGATTAGCTTTGTCTTTGTCATCTGTTACCATTGCTGTGCTGTTCGCATCATCTTTGTCGTTTAGAAAGGGGACAGAAGGCTTACTCTCGAAATTGTTCAGCAACTGTTTAACAGTGCGCCAGAAGACTTTGGGGTTTCTATTCACTGCAAGTGAGGTATCTAGATTTGAAAAATAAGTGGATTTGGCCTTCTTTTTCATATTATTCACTTTGTTTCGAGGATGTTTATATTTTTCAATTGTTTGTGGGTTTGGGTATTTCAGGGCTCGTTTCCGAAGACGATCTCTGTGGCGAATTTCACGGCGAAGAGCCGAGTCAAACCACGGTTTATCATTAGGGCGGATGACCACCTTATAAGAAGGAATACATTCTCTTGCAATGTCAAAAAATTTGGTTACAAATTTATGATATGATGTATCAAGTGTCGTAGTATCTGAAATGAAAGACCAATCTGTTTCGGAAATCAAATTGTTCATTTTGGGGAAGTCAGCTCTGTTGTAGTCCAGATTTGTCGGATTTTTGTTTCGTGCTGTGTTTTTCCTGTTTCTATAACTGCTGATACGGCCTTGTGGTCAGAAACACCAAATTCGTGAACTTCTGAGTTTAAAACTACAACACTATCACTAACTATTATAGGGTCCAATAAACTACTGGAAGTTGGAGTCACACGAGTCGGTTCTTTAATGGTGTTATGTAGGTTGAAACAATTAATAATTTCATTTAAACGACTAGAGGGGTTGAGAAGGTCGCTATTTAAGTCCCCGGTGATTATCAGGGAAGGGTTTATGCTAAATGAGTCTTCAATGGCGCCCTCGAGCTTCTCCCAGTATTCATTACAAGAGAATTGAACCGATCGATATGCCAAGCAGAGCAAGAACTTGCGTTTTGAGGTAATCTCAAACCATAAAATCGACTGGTCAAATTCAAGTTCTGGTACGCGTTTGGCATATATTTCTTTTGAGAAATAAACCACGACACCACCACCGTGCTGGTTCCTGTCTTTTCTGACTGGTGGGAAGTAACCAGGAATCATCAAATTGTCGGAATTAAAACTGGGATCGAGGTGCGTTTCGGTGAAGCAGATAACATCAAAATCATCGATATCATCTGCAATGTGATCAAGCTTATTCCTGATGCTTCTAACATTATAATTAAGTATAGAAATACTGCTTACGTCTACTTCCCCAGTTCGTGATGGACCCGGGTTAACTTCAATGTCTCCAGACAGGAGAATGGTCAGGATGACACACAAAGTCAATGAGAAACGAAGTTTAACGGTACGAAACTTCACAGAATGCTGAAATCCGATTGGTTGCCTGGTCACTCAGTACCTGCACACGAGAAAGTAATAGTGCAATCTGATTACCGTCCTGTGTTGTTCTATACTAATACTCATGTTTGGGGACTAGAAACAAATGGAAATAGAAAGGGGCTCGCCAAAGCACCATGGAGCGTTATTAATGTCTTTGGTAAAGAATGTTTGTGTGGCAGTGAGAATGTGTGACAGTATCTTGGGAAGACAAAAGGAAGGGCAGGAGTAATAAGATAACAAAGGGAATATGAACTGATAGGAAAGGCAGGAGTAATAAGATAACAAGTATATGCAATTTGTAAGAAGATGAGATATGTTATACACATGTTCTACTGGATATAGGTTGTGTGGTAATATCGGCTTGCAGCTCAAATTAACTGGACTATTCCTCAATCCCTTACCCAACGCAATTTACAAACGACAGTACAAACGAAAGACACAGTATCTTCCCGAATGCCTCCTCTGGCCACAGCCCGTGCCTCTCATTGGAACGAGCTCAGTGAGCTCGTTCCAATGAGGGTCACAAGTCCGCACCCTTAAGAAAGAGGCGGCAACATAAAATTTAAATGGCGACTTTAGTATATCATACGGGCTGATACGGTCGTTTCGTTGGGCAAAGGGTTGAATCAAATTTATACTGGGAATTTTAAACTGGTTCCACCGCCATGCTTTCACGCTCATCATGGGCAAAAATAAATGACAATAAGAAGGGGAGTCTAACTATGGACAATCAGGAGAACCAGCCTACAGACTGGGTTCTAATGATGATATTTTGGGCATATGAACTGACAGTTGAACGTTGTCTACGATTGTGTTTCCATCTAGGGAAGTGTATCAAGATGGCATCTCAAACCCTTGGGTAAGTACTTGTCCGTTCAAATTAGTGGAGCCATGAAGAACTTTTTTATTTCTTTAAATTTGAATGAGAGGTGCCAACACGTATAGCCAACCTCATACAAATGCAAAGGAATAAATGGCAATAAAGTACTAAAAAGACCGAAATTCGAAAAACAGATAAATTGAAATTAACTAGGGACGGGACGCAATAATGAGTTCACGAAGTATAATAATGGAAACGCTGATGCCGTAAATCTATTGTGGCTTTTTAATATGACAGTCTTGTGGGTCATGATGATTGTGTCCATATCCAAACCAACAGGGAGTATTTCGATTCAGTTGTCAAAAGTTAGCTCAAATATCTATATTTTTCTTCCAGGTGTTCTGTAGATATATATATATATTGTTTTAGGGCTGTATAGATGTGATTTTTAATAAAAGATAGTTATATTAGTGTTTTGTTTAGTTTCTTTATCGGATATCAGTGGCGTGTTCCCTATCTTCGCGCGGGTCATTTTCGGTGTTTTGTTTTTTGTTTTGTTTACGAGTTCGACCGTTTTTTAAAATTCAAAATTCAGGCTATGGATGGTAAGTCTTTCGTGACGCGAGAAGTTCAGACCAGCAGGGCAGAGACGGTTAGTATAGGTGTCCAGGTGGGGGGAGTGGTTGAGGCCAGCACAGGGGGTGCAACTGCTAGTGAGTTACCAACTGACGGCCAGCGGTCGGATGTGTGTAGGCACTGCCATATGGTGTATGTGGATGGGTGTGAGTTGGGGGAGTTGGGGATGTGTGCCATCTGCGTAGAGCTAATGCAGCTGTTAGAGGCATATGTAAAGTTGGATTTAAGAGGTGCAGGTGGTGAGGGGGAAAACTGGGGAGGGCAGGAAAGTCTGGTGTTACCCCAGTTAGGGTGGCATTCGATGGGGGATGGAAGGTGGTGGGTAGTAGGAAGCGGACTTTTGACGTGGATAGTGGGTCTTTTGAGAATAGGAAGGTGCGTCGGGTTGAGGGTAGAGGAGAAGTAGGGGCTAGAGCGTCAAATTCCCAGGCTAGTAGTGTGAGTCGGGGGGCGAAAAGGCGTATTCTTATAGAATCGGATAGTGAGGGAGATAGCGATGACCATGTGGAGTCTGCCAGGGCAGGAGCCAGAGGGAAGGTTAGGAAGGTGGTAAACGAGGACAAGGTGGCTTGTAGTGGGAGTGGGCAGAAGGTGGGGTGCAGTGTCCAAAATAGATTCAGTGTGTTAGGTAATTTCGAGAATTCTGAGGAGCAGGTTGGGTCTGAAGAGGTGGAGGTAGGCATGGGGGTTATAGCCCAAGAACATTAGGTTTCATTAGGGAAAAAATCGGAGAAAGCTGATTTTTTCAGGGAATGTCGAGTACATGTCACTGAACGATTAGACAAAAGTCCCCTAAAATCCCAGTTGAGCTTTTTTTTCTACAGCCTTTTCTCGAAAACGCGTTTGAAAAAAATCAAAAAAAATCGCACGAACTTTGTAACCTCGAATTGATCCAACTGTATTTTTTGTTTACGCGTATTTCGAGCTACATAATGTCTAATATACATTTACCTAGAGGAAAATGTGCATTCTGTGACAATTTCTGCGAAAAATTATTGAAAATTCACAAAAAAGTATCGGATTTACGCAAAAAATGACGATTTTCCTAACGGATTTGCCCAAAGGGTCGTAGTACAGAACGGGATGTTAGTTGGACAGACGATAAAAAATCCACCACCATTTGAAGACTTTTATCATTGCTTACAAAATAGACATTATGGAAGACCCCCTCTGCCTCTGGCCGAGTTCCCCTTTTGGCATAAAATTCGTCAGCATGAGAACTCAACTATTTTCGGGCTTGGGACCGAACAGACACGTCTGTGTCTGGCAGCATTAGATCAATAAATAATATTTACAGAATGTACAAAAATCAATAAATAATATTTACAGAATGTACAAATCAATCAACATGGATTAAGTTACATTGACTATTATCAACGCTATATACAGAAATGACATGACCTATATACATATTATTCATCGAACTCAGAAATTTCCGACAGGACAGTGTTTCTGTGGTTGTTACAAGAATCCGAACTGCAATTACACAAACCTGAGCAAGAGAGTCCTGCCTTCTTACACCCACACCTTTTTGTACAAGCACTCTTGCAACCACAACTGATCAGATTCAGTAGGTTATCGGGGGCACATGGCTTTGTGGCTGCAGTAGGTACAAGAAGTCCATTGTCTAGCGACCACCCCCAATCCGTCGGAGGAAGCGAAGTGCCCAGCCATTGTTGGACCTGGAGATAACATCTGTAGACATGTTGTTGTGCAGCATCGCTGCTTGGTGGGAGTGAGGCTAGGTCGATGGGTTTATTCAGTTTAGATTTTGCTATTTGCTACATAACGCTTGTAAGTGACATATCTATATTGGTCGAGAGAGGAAACAGTTTTACTCCCGTATAAGATCAGGAGAAGTTGTTCCCCGGCAGCGGCTACTGCACTTGGTGTACTGTCATCCGCCAAAATTGTGTTGACATACTGTTGTGAGTCGCTAGTAACATCGGAGACAATTGTACTGAATACTTTCTTCTTACCAACTCGAAAGAGTGCAGAAGTAGTGTCACAACCACTTATAGAATGTGCTACAAGGAGGTTGCTTCTATGGTCACCCATTTTGGTTGCTATTTCACTAACTGAAACTAGTAAGTTTGGGGTAATGGAATACATCATGTGAATATTACATCCCGGTTGAACTCGAGAGGTAAGAATGACTAACAAGTCTGTGTCTGTTCCCACAACAACATTGTTGTCATCTTGAGCGATGTCAAGTGCAGTTTCGGCTATCAGTACATCAGCATCAGCCTCGGCCTGCTTGGACTGAATATTGATAGCAGATAGCTCCTGCATTAGAAGATCGATCAGTTGGGTTTTGTTCTTGGCATTTGCAAGGAAATCGGATTGGGGTGTGGTGGCTGGTAACTCGGGTGAGATATTGATATCAATGGAATACCTGTCTTTAGATCTACGGGCTTGTTCCATGCCCTTTGTCGACATTGTACAAGCATAACCATCAAAAACAACCACGACGTTCGCCCCAAAATGTCTCACTAGATAATTGGAATATTATGTACATATGTCTTTATATGACGACTGTTTAGGCCATACAACTGCCCTCAATAAAAATCCACCATCTACAACAAACAGAGAATGTTCTGGGATTTTAGTTTGCTCGGAACCGCATGTTTTGAGGATCTTACCGAGCGTGCTTTTCTGTGTCTTCCTCATTCCAGCAGAATCAAACAATGCTGGTGGTTTCGGGGCGAGTTCATATTTGAGATACTCTTCCATCTCTGCTTGTGACTGAATAACACATGTGATGCGGTTGAACAGAATTGTGGGGTCAATCACTACCTTACTTCCACGGACTTTGATGCTATTTGCCATCGATGCGAAAGACTTCACAGTGTCAACACGTCGTAGTTTGATGCTGTTGAACGTTTTGCTTACAACATTCGATACGCAACATTCACCAATTTTGCGAACTTGGTCACAGTTCACAGTTTCGTCGGCCTCAAGCCCGGTCGCTATAGAGACTAATTGTAGTGGATCTCTATTCTGAAAGGGGGAATGCACTCTGAGCCAGTTCAATAATTTGGTGATATCATTGGCATCAGTCAATTGTGAACTTTGACGGAGATCCCGATGTTGTTCGCCATGACCAGTGTGAACATGAACAAAATTTTCGAGAGCATTACATATCGGAAGGCAAAGAGGTAGTCCATGTACCCATTTCGCAACAGTGCTATCGGTTATTCCCCTGCCATGTGTGAGACCACCAGGGAGCTTGAACATTCTCATTAAACACTGCTCTATGGTCTGATCAGAATATATCCCGTCCCAGAATTTATCTGAGCGCCTTATGGTAAAGTAACCTTTCTCAGTGAACAACTTCAAATCATCCTGTTGCATTATTTCTGTTAGCTCATTCATCTGCTGCAAATAGAGATGAGAACTTTTTGCGTATGCAAAATGACCACCTGCGTGAAATACTGGAATCATATTGCGAACACAATATGTGTGGAGTTCCCAGTCGCCTGTGCGCTCTGCTCTCAAGAACAACTGGAGAAGACCTATTTGCTCGTAGTATTGTACCCAAAGCTTTCCTGTGCGTCCTACGGACGCATTCTGGAGCAGTTCGTGTAATTTTGACAGTAGATGGTTGACACTTTCTTGATTGACAGCGTCAGCTGTTGTACAGTCACCTCTGGCAAGTCCACAGAATATTTCATTGACTTCTGTGCAGTCTATGTTATCTAGTGTTCGGCTTTCTTCAAACACAAGTTTTGTAATGGCAATTTGTGTTAGCAAATGGGCACGAACTGCTCTTGAATATGCATGACCACTGATCAAATGATGGATTGACCCACCAGCATAAACAGTCCCCCAAAGTTCATCCAAGCCGCTACCAGCCATGATCATCAAGGGCGTGCACACATTACATGCCAATGCATCTTGAGTGTAGGCGAACACCACATTATGTGATTTAATCGAACATGGAAATTGAAACAATGATGCTATAATACGGTATTTGAATGAGAAAAGTCGATGCCGTTTGAATTTGAGTTTAGGGGGTATGGTTAATATTTCACACGTTTCACTAGTTCATTATGGAATAAATGACTATTGTTATATATCATTATAAAGCCACTGCTTTTCTGCAATTTTTGATATATAATTTAACTCCCAAAGTAGTCGAAGATCTGATTTAATGGACGTTGTGTACCGTTGTGTGTATGAAAACAATAAATTTTTTTTCGTAATTTTGTACATTTTCGTGAATATTTCACCATTGAGTGTGAGGATTGGTACAAAGTTGGCATTTTCTGTTGGGGATATGTATTCTCAATATAATTCAGCACGATATTTATGATTCTCAGCCAACTAAGGCGAATAAGAATGAGAAATATGGAGCTGGGTCGAATTTTTTTTAAAATTTTTTTTTTCATCAAAAAAACGCTATAACTAAAAAAGCTCAACTCGGATTCGCGGGGACTTTTCACACTTTATCCGCAATGTGTGTCCCGGAAACATATAAAAAAATCAGCTTTCTCCGATTTTTTTCCTTACTTTCTCATTTTTATGTCTAATGTGCCTGGACTACTAATGCAGTTCGGACTAGACCATTCCATCCAGGTCAGCCAGCTAGCAGTCCACCAACAACACCTACTGCCACTGTCACAGTCTCTCCATCAAAATCACCTCCTCCTAAAAAGAAGCAGAAACGTCACAAGCACCGATAAGTACCCGGACACTCTTCTCCTTCACCATACTCAGACAAGTACCAACTTAGATACAGCAAATGTGGATCGAAAGGGGCTTGTGATGCAATATCGCATCATAAATTCATTATATTTGATATAATGGGAAATAATTATACCTTCAGTGATTCAACAATGAGCGTAGCTCGCAGACTTGGGAGAAATTTACTTCTATCTCGTAGCAAAGGCTGTCGTTGAATGATCTTTTTCTGCGTGCCTGCCTCAATCCAGTGGTTAAAGGGAGGTAATGCTATTTTCCTCTTCGGAAGTATCTCCGGATGACACCTCTCACCGAATGGACTCTCAGATCTTCTCCAGTACCACACTCCTCCCTTGCATATTTAGCATCTATGCTAACTTGAAGACAAATAGAAGTTGTTGAAAGTAAATCTTTAATTATGGAAGAGGGCAGGTGCAACAGACGTGAATATGGCACAAGATATTTCTTTGCTCATTAAATGTATTCTTTGTAAGGAAGCAATTTGAAGGACCTCCCTACATTCATGAATATTGAGCAAGGATGTAGAATTCCCCCCCCCCCCCCCCCCTGCGAGCAAACCAAAAAAGAAGTTTGATCTATTCACATATGGCATTATGTACATTTTTTTTTTTAAGCCTAAACACAATCAGATGCGAACTCATTGTAAGGTAGCAATTAGAAACCTCCCAACATGTTTTTTTTTTATTTTACAGGTGGTATAACTTGCTGGCATTTTGACTGATTGCTTCCAGCAAGCACGGAATAGGCAAACTTTTTAGTGATGCAATTTTTTCCACAGACCTCAAAATCTCCCATGGAGAACTTGATTTTGAATGTGGAATGGTGGACAGGTATGGAGAGTCTGATTCAAGCAATATCTTAGTATACTTTATGTGAGTTAGAGCCTTACAAGTTTCTGGGTCAGCAACAGATTTTGATGTGAATCCAAAGTATACATTGGGTAAAATAGCCTGCCAATTCTTAATTTCATCTATAGTGCCAATAAAACAATGATGGTGAATGGGCAGGTGTGTTAAATTTAGCTCAATCAAAAGCTGTAAAATGATTTCGGCAGCTTCGCCTGTTTTGTAATCCCGACAGTGCAAGATTAGAACTTTTTGAAATCTATCTGCCATTGGAAGGACTAATTTCAGAAAATCTTTCTGAGCCTTTATTTTGTTAAGTTTACATTGGTTTCTATTCATGCACTGTGGTTTAGACTTACATTTAGTAGTGAAATCCATACCTATCTCACCTAGGGCCACACAAGAGGTTGATTGACTTGTCTCCCTTACCTAGTACAGTTGATGCCAGTGTACCTTTATGTTCGGTAACAGGCTCAATGACAAAAATATCTGGCAAAGACTCCTTTAATTTGACTGACACAAATCCACATGAGTTTGGGGGTATAACAACACCTTTAGTGACCTCAACTCGTGAAACTCTTGTATCTGAATCAACAACACCATTATTAGTCTTCAAAGTAGCAGAAATTACCTCCCCTCCAACTTCAATGGTGTTATTTTTCAGACTGACAATACAACTATTGTCTGACAGAAAATCCAACCCAAGAATGAAAGGGTCTGCAAGTGGGGCAACACAGACATTCCATTTGAAAATTTTAGATCCCACTTGCAGCTCCACGTTAGAATAAATTTTTCCCAAAATTGGTTGTCTTGAAATGCCTCGAAGACGGACATATGAGGAAGGCACTTTGTCCGAATAGCATTGTAAAAAGTAATTTTCATCCATGAGGGTTAGCATGGCTGCTGTGTCAACAATAGCTGGGGTCACTTGGTTGTTAACTTAAATATTTACAGTTATTGTTAACCCCTCAACCCTTTTCACTACAATTTCCTGGAAATCATAAGAATTTACAAGGCCCTGTGAAACCTGGGCCAAGTGTTGGCCTTCATACTTAATCCCTGTTCGTTTAACGAATCTTTTGGTTCACCTTCAATTGTGTTTACAGATTTAGGAAGTTCATTTTTGTCGACTATTCCAGAATTGACCTGAGGAGTTTCCTCCCAGGAAGCTGAAGATTTAGGAGATAAAGGTTTTCTCCAAGATTTAGAATTGGGTCCAAATGTCTAAGTGAGCCAAAAGATCTTTGTGGCGGGGAAGATCTTGCTGATGGTTGTGGAGACCTCACTGTTGGTGGAGGAGAGCGAGAATTCCCAAAATGGCTGTAGGGGGAAGAACGGGAATTCCCAAAATTGCTGTATGGCGCATTTTGATACTGATTTTGTTTTTGAAATTGTCCTCTGTCGGGACTGTTTGGCCTAAATCTTTCAGGGCTTTTATTCTGATTTTTTAGTACCACATCAGCGAGCTCTCCAATTAATTTTCTCATTTCTTTTACCTCATTTTCTAAGTCAATAGGATTTGTAGTGACTTGGTCAATTTCGTAATCATTATAATCTGGCTCATTAAATGACACATGACGCTATGCGCAACCAGAAGCATAACCAGAAGATCTGTAACCAAACAGGGACCGCTGATTAGCAATTGAAGCTTTAACAAATTTCAATGCTTCATGAACTGTACTGGGCTCCTTTTCCATTGCCGATTTAGCCGCTTCCTTATCTCGGCAACCCCTTAAAAAAGCTTCTGTAGAAATTTTGTGAATTGTGTCAGTGTCACTCTTTTTATAGCCGTCAAATGTAAGGAAATGTACCCTTTGAGAGAATTCCTCTAATGTTTCAGTTTCCTTCTGACGGACAAATTGTAACTGGCGTCTGGCAGAGACAGGGGCCTCTTTGTGGCTAAATCTTAATTTAAGTTCTTTTAGTGTTTTATAATGATAACCTAGCTCCATAATATTGACATATTCAAGGGCAGTATCTTTCAAACAGTCAATTAGTCTGTTTAATTTTTTCTTTTTATTCCACCCCATTCTATTTGCAATGCGTTCAAACTGGAAAATGAACGGTTCCCAGTTTTGTGTTCTATTTCCAGAGAATGTGGGCATTTTAGGACGGAGAGGGCTCTTGCTTCGATTTCGTCTGCGATATCTATGATGTGCATTTGTGTATTCATGGTCAGATTCAGAGGAGCTAAAGCTTCTACTTTTATGTGAATGTTCAGATTTTTTATCGCCAGATGTTTCCAAACTGGAATCTGAATATTTCTTGTGGTGCAATTTTGAACGTGATTTATGTGTACTGTGAGCATGCTTAGGTTTGTCGTCCGTTTCAGAATCTGTCTCAGTTTCATTTAAGTACTTATGTCTGTGGTGTGATTTTCTGTCTGATTTTTTCTTTTGTTTTTTTTTATTTTAAATCACTTTCTGAAAGTTCAGCTTCAGAAGAATTTGCAGTGTCGCTAGGTTTGGTATGTCTTGGGTTACGCCTATCCGAACGTCTCTCCGAATATCTGCGATTTTTAGGAATTACATTTAAGATGTCACTGAATGAGTCTTGCTCAGTTTTTATGTTTAATTTAACATTAAATACTTTTTCTATCTTTTTCAAGTTCATCACAGAATTGTTTATACTTCTTATTAAATTTATCTATTTTTTCTTCCGCCTCTTTGCTGTTCGAAACTTGGACATCTACGTCTTTTTTCATTGATTGTGTAGCATCTAATTTTTCTTTTAATTTTGTATTATCATCCTGCAGTGTTTTTATTTTGTTGGTGAGGAAATCAAATTTTTCTAGAACCTGTTTCTGAAAGATTTCCTGTTTTTTTCTTTCTTCAGTATCTGAAGATTCAGGACTAGCCCTCTTAAAGTAATCAGGCCATTTACAAGCCAATGAGACCAGGTGTCAAGTGGGATCTCCGTTTCTTTATGCAAATCAGAGAGGTCTAAAAATCCTTTTGCATCTCGACATCTTATTAATTTGTGGGCTTTAGCATCACCAATTTTGTCTAATTTTTTAAATTGTTCTGCTGTTGCAGTTTGGACATTTATTCTAACCATGACTGCAATAACCGGTGGATCAAGTGAGAAAAAAAATGTGCTGTTTGGAAACAAAATGATTGTGTGGAGAAAAAAATCTGAAAATCCACCACCAATGTTAATTCAAAAGTACAGTCAAGGTGCTAATAGCGGATCACTTTTTTCCTTTTTCGTGTTATTTTGCTTTTGTTATTTCTTTTAAAATTTCAAGCGTGTTCTGTGGTAAGAACAATTCTTCCTCTACATGACTGGCACCAACCTTTTTTAAAACTATAATGGATGGAAGATTTAATTGATTAGTCTTGTGTACCACCGTTGGGTGCCAATAGCAGATCACTTCCGCCAATAGCGGATCACGTGATTCAATTTGATTCTACCTGTTAGGATGGACACTTTCTCCCTATTATTTACTGGTTTTGAATCGCAAAACATATTTCAGATTGTTTTCAGACAGGCTGGTAGCAAAAAAAAATTACAGTATAGATTGGTGGCGCTAACAAATGGTGGGGGGGGGGGGGGGGGGGGGTTAGGACGATGGCGCGAAGTGTGGTGCGTCGTCATGTTTGATCAGTTATGTATCCTGTGAAATTCAACAATTCGAGGCGTACAACTCACCAGTCGCGAGAGCCTGAAAATCCTAAATGGAGGCTGGTGGCACCAACAACGGGGGTGTACGGGGGGGGGGGGTGGGTGGGGGGGGGGGGGGTGCTCTCACCCCTGGTGCTAACGCAGGGTTCCTTTCGTGTCATGAGACCCTGTGTTAAAAATGTTTCGGCACCACCCCTGTTCTGCGATTATTAACCGAAAATGCCAGAACTTAATGAATGTCATATCCAAAACTTTTGATTGCAACAGGATGGCGATCTGTGGCATATCATTGATCTATCGACAAATACCGGCGATGTCCATCAGAGACGTCATCTGACGAAACAGGTCATATTTTTAAACGCTGTCGGACACTTCTGAGGAGGGGCTACACCACCTCATTGGTCGGACGTGGCCAGTCAGAAATGCTCGTGTTTTCCTACGGGGTCAGAGCCTTTCAATGAGGGGGTTGTAGCCCCATCCTCCCGGTCACACATGGAACATCATTTACAGCAAGCCCCAAATTACTGCTCACTCACTCTCTTTGTCAAATCGTTTTCCTCATGCTGATGGTGGAGGTGAGGTTCTTTGTGTTTTAGGTCAATTAGTGAGTTCAATAGTTGGTCATCGCGACAGCCTTGGGGCTACCCAACAATGGGTCGCAAGTTCCAGTTTTCAGCAAATTCAGGTTTGACAAACTTGTCGAGCAGACAATGGATTGTCTATCCGGTTTATAAGAAGCAAGAACCATATGTCGAATTTATTTATTTATTTTGATGGTGTTTAACGACACTTTAACAGCTAGGGCACATTGTGTCGGTAACAGGCTTACATATACGACGGAAGCCAAGGCATCCAGAGGAAACAACTGAGCAACAACAAATGCATGCAAGCTCTCCAACGTCATCACTCCACACTCCACTAAGCACTGCACGACAGTACCATGCACTGTGGAGTACAGGCTGGGTTAGAAAGGTTGGAGACACGTGCACCCCAGCGTGCACCCCCTCCCCCAACACACACACATACATGGGCAATATCGGGGTAAACTGCATTGCCCAGGGACACAGGAGCAGGTTGACTAATTTCCAAATAGATAAAAATTAAGTGACAGCAGCATTTTCGTAATTAAAAGGCAGCGGGCTCCGGGGGTCGGTTGGCTTCATGTAGCTTCTCACATTTTGCACCCCCCCCCCCCCGACTTGTCCAGGGTACTCCCAATGGGTGAGCCGCCATTGGTCTTCAAACTTGAAAGTCGCAACATTCTGGTTAAAATATCCCCCCCCCCCCCCGGACTTGTCCAGGGTACTCCCAACGGGTGAGCCGCCATTGGTCTTCAAACTTGAAAGTCGCAACATCTTGGTTAAAAATATCAAGTTTTGCTACTGTAAAAAAGACGACAATTTTCACTCCAAAACCTACCAGAATGCATCATTTGAGACCTAGATTTTCAGATTTTATTGGGATGAGAACCCCCCAGACCTCCCCCCCCCCCAATACGCTCGCGCCTACGGCGCTCGCACCAGATGCCTTTGGCATCTGGTGGCTTCGCCCCCTCCCCCAAAATTGTCCTTTGCCCCCCCCCCCCCCCCCCCCCCCCATCTCTCTAATTCCCCTACTGATCTTTGGAGATTTCATGGGTATCTCTCAAATTCTCAAAGAAATCATGGAAATGTGGATATCATTGAACCGGCTCGAGCTCCAATGATATCCTTATTTCCATGGTTGTAATATGCAACATTCAATATATTTCAGATTTTAGGAGCCCAATTTGTGTGAACTTTCTGGGCGTTTTATGCCGCACAGGATCAATGTGCGTTCTCTTCCGATAATCGCGGGGAATCGGCAGCAAGCCCTTATATTATTGTAACTGCTAGTGAGTCGTGGGGGATATCTTTTAGTTTTTCTGCACAAACTGAAATCGGAACACAGCACTCGAAGTTTTTCAGCTAGCATTTGGAATGCTAACTACTTTTAAAACACAAAATACCGAGTGGTAGGCCTAGACTTTCACAGCAAGTTGCTCAAGAATTCGTATGGTCGCCGAGTGAATTCGATAAGTAACATGCATTTTATTTGGGGTTTTTTCTTAACTTTCTTATAGCTCGGAACACTACATTTGAAAAAAAATTATTAGCAAATTTCGATGAGAATGTGGAAATGATCATGTGGTGGGCATATTTGCACAATCCGAAACAACACATGCAAATAATTTGTTTCACATGTCATCACAGTAAACAAAATTGCGTTTGCCGCGTTTCCTCGTTTTTTGCAGTGCGTGATCCGCTATTGGATAGTTGACCGAGGCACGCGGATCGAAGTTTATTTCATCTTTTGGTGTCTGATTAGTCTAGACTTTTTTATATTAGATTGCCTATATTCTAACCTTCAAAATGACACCATAAACTTTAACTTTTGTTCAGCTGGTGAACTTCGTGTTTGGTTTTTGTTTCTGTTTCAGTTCTTGGAAAAACTTCCCCAAATCGGAAGGGGTTTGTACTTCCTACTTTCATTTTCAGTATTAAACGGCAGACTTCACGGGTGATATTCTTCCGGTTCCTAAACATTGCCCATACCTACATGACTGTGGACTCGGTTCATAAATCAAACAATCACTTTTAATTCAACGTGATCATTCATGACTGAGTGATCCGCTAATGGGGTTGATCCGCTATTGGCACCTTGACTGTATGTGATGACCGATAATTCAGCTGAGTTGCAAAAAACAACAAATTTCAACTAGACTTTGTGATTCTGGAGAATCATGGCTTTTCCCGATGAGATTCCATGATTCTTCATGACCCCACAGTGTCTGATGAATTGTTTTTAACTGTCTCACTGAAGTTCCTTCATTGATGTTATGAGAAAGGTGAGTATAGTAGTCTCAAATGACTTGGCTCGATCCTAATTAACACCATAATTATGGAAACACTGGAACTACCAGCGCGACTGAAGAGAACAATAGCAGCTCTGGGCATCTCTTGCCCTGTCATCTGGACTGTCCGGGAGACAGGCAAGAGAGTCCATCTGAACTGAGTTCGTCATTGAAGAGCACAACACCGTCACACCTTCTTCGGGGAGAGGTAGCACCTTTTGTGAGAGGAACTCCTCTCACACTGGTCCTCACCCGAAGAAGCCTGGACCTGGCCCTGAAAAGAAGAAGAGCAAGAAGAAGAAGAGTCCGTCCACCAAGCGCCGGGATTCCAGGCGCCTGGGGGCCTTCCGGAATAGGAAGAAAGAGGTGAGCGAGAGGATAGAGGTCCTGGAGGCAGCTGCCAGTTCCCCTCCTACTCCCACTAGTACACCCAACCAACTGCCAGCTCCTGAGCCGGTACTGTTGGATGAGGAACGTCTGGTGGAGACTGAGGAGGAACCGGAGGTTGCCTTTTCACCACCTCCCACCCCTCACTCTCCACTTCCTTCTCTACCGGACAGCCCGGGTGTGTCAATCTCAACAACACAGCCACCTAAGTCTGCAGTCACCGCCGAAGAATTAAGGAGAATAATAGAGATGGGAAGGCGGGCAGTTGAGATGGGAAACTGAATCGCCTCCGAAACCCACGAGTTCAGGGAACAATCCAAGGCAGATCTCAAAAAGGAATTAGACGCAATCCATTCACCAAACTCAACACTAAACTCAACATCGTCGACTTCCACATCACAATCTCAACCACCTCCAAAGAAAAAGAGCCGGAAGAAGCCTAGACGGGGTTAAGCCACCTCCCTCCTTCCTTTTCCTTCTCCACCGCGCCTTGACATCCTACAACAACAACAAACAGCTAACGAGGGTTGAAAGGGGCTTGTCCTCCAAATCGTCCCTGCGCGCCTTCGGCGCGTCAAACCATTTCGTTCGTCTCAAATGACTCAGTTGATAAGAAAATTGTTTAGGTAAAAACCATCATTAACGGTGGAGTGGGTTAATATCAATATCGTCGTCCGACAAGTTAATGACCCACAAAAGGAGTTATGTTTGTTTCACACATACCCACTGAGTGCTGTGTCTATTTGAAAATGGTCCATTTTATCTCAAATGTATCCAAAATATTGATGTCTGGCAGCTTGTAGAGGGTTAACAAGTACTAACAGGAATATTTTTCTATGCAACTTGTAATGTCACACTAAGAACTGCAAATGGCCATTTTTCTTTAAAATCTTCCAAGATGTTTTCAGAGAAATCCCTGCGCATACGCTCTTTTCCAATTCGACGTGACGAAATGCGAAATTCATGTCGCTCTTCATGGAAAGAGATGCCACAACTATTCATGAACAAGGAGTGAAAATTTCATGGAAATCTGCCTAGAATTGGCTGAGATATGGTGTTTTGGAGAGAGGAGGCAATTGTTTGAATTTGGTCCTTCCTTTTCAAGCCAGTTCGAAAAAAGACGTCGGGAATGGGCGCAGAATCCTTCAGTGCCTCCTCGCTGGAGTAAGTCCACTTAAATGTTACAATTGTGTGTGACTGGTGGAGAGTTGACTGTAAATGGAAGTTGCTTCTTTAAGACAGCCACCAGGGATCCCAACACAACCTTTAAACCTACGAGAATCTCAGAAGTTTAAAGTCAAGAGAAATTGGCGGTGATTGGGTTTCTGGCATGCAGGAAAAGATTGACGAAGATTTGCATATTGGAGATTAAAATAGCACTTCAGACATACACGAACGGTGTTCAGACCGCTGGAGGCAGCGACTTGAAATTTTCAGAACTTGTTCTACGAACCTTGGCCGACATTTTGGGATCTGTTTGGAGTGTCCGGACCGCGTGGAAAACACCACGCATCGCTTGGAATGTGAGAGTACTATTCGTCCCGACTCTATCAGTTCAGAATGGACACGGGCAGTGTTGTAGACGACTGTAGAGCTGCGATTGAGCATAACGTCCCAGGTTTCGGTGCCACATTGCCTAACCAGCTCCAAAAGAGCGGCGGGGGAGGGGTATCCTGACACTATCTTTAAACCTTAGATAATCGTCAGAAGTTGAAGTGAAAAGAAATCGGCGGTGAGTAGGTTTTTTGGCGGGTAACGATTAACGAAAATTTGCCAATTAGACATTAAAATTGCACTTCTCACAAACATGAAGCATGTCTAGACCGCTGAAGGCAGCGACATCTAATTTTCAGAACTTGTTCTACGCACCCTGGCCGACATTTTGGCATCTGTTGCGAGTGTCGAGGCCGCGTGAAGAACACCATGCATCGCGTGGAAAGTGAGAGTACTATTCGTCCCGACTCTATCAGTTTGGAATGGACTTGAGGACTGTTGTAGACTACTGTCGAGCAGCGATTGAGCATGAAGTCGGAGTTTTTTTTGCCAAATTGCCTAACCGGCTCCAAGGTATGATTTTTCGTCTGTACATCGCCCAGATCGACTGTAGTTTATACCGTTACCATACGTTGAAGTAGCCTTTTGTCATTTTCGCCACTTTCGCCCCAGATTTGAGGGTACCTTCCTTCATCCCCATTTTATAGCAAAATCTAGCCATGCTCCCAACAACGCCATCTCCCCGTCGGCCCGGGTGCTTCTAAAAATAGAAAGGTCAATGGGTAGGGGCCCGTTAGCAAACAAACGGGGGCAGGACAGGTGTACTTGATGAAAAAACAGTTGTGTGAACATCCCCAGAAGTGAAAACCTATGCTCAGTGGCTGTAATCAAGATGTTAATTTAGACTCCCATTACGGCCAAGATACTACAGAATGCAAATGGGTGGGTGGCGGTCATCATCACTGGATCTAATGTTGTATTTCATGTTTTCTTTATATTCTATTTATTTTTTTGATCTCTCTCTCTCTCTCTCTCTCTCTCTCTCTCTCTCTCTCTCTTTCTCTCTCAGTTTAATTTGTGCTTGTCTATAATGTTTATAATATTTAGATTTTGCTAGATTCTGTTATTTATGGAATTCGTTCTGCCATATTGTAAATTATTAGTCACCGTACAGGAACGGAGGGGCTTCTAAGTGGTAAGCACTTGTCCTCCAATCCTGATTTGCATTGTCAAATGGCAAATAGAATATGTTTAATCTAATCTAACAGTAGGGGGAGGGGGGCATGTGTCCTAGGTAAAAAAAACAGCAGAGGGCAGGTGTCCTAGGTAAAATAAACAGCATGGGGGGGGGGGGGGTGTCCCCGCTAATTAATTTTAATAGCAGGCAGTTGTTCATGGGGCAGGTGTCCTATCCCACTGCTCAGTATTCCAAATTTTCTATGGTACCTGGCCTTGACGGAAATAACATTTCAACAAGAAACAACGGGAAACCTATTTGCAATAAAGCTGCAAATATAAAGTTGATTTTAGGACCATTCCATGGACATTTTAAAGCCTACTGCGATATCAGCGTTTCTTACTCTCGTCTTTTCACCACACCACAGTATTTTACCCGAGTCGAGTTCGAACGCCATGCAAGTTTGACCGACATGCTTTCAATTTTGTTATTGACAACAACATATTTATAATTTCGTGTTTTCTGATCCGAATTTTGAAAACGACACACGCAATCGCGAAAGCGTTTTCTGAAAAACATGATTCTGTAAAAGGTTTTAGTGAAATTTGATTATTTTTTTTATTTTCAATTTCGATGGCTCTTGTTGAAAAGGTGCTAATCCCTGATCGTCCCAAACGAGATCAAAGACACGCCGTAGTTTAATAACAGACAGAGAATCTTCTAAGAATATACATGCGCAATCCTAAAATGCAATAAATCAAGTGTTTTTTCACGTTTTATGAGAGAAATATGTCCAATTGTATCTTTGAATCATTTTTAGGTATATGTGGGTGAGAAATTTTCTATACGGACAAAATACAGGCTAAATAAAATATTTGCCATTATTTTCCGCAGACGTATGTTTGTCTTTGCTTCTTGGGAAAATTTCTTGCTGCTAAATACAACGAAGGTGTGTTATTTGATGTGGTCAGAACCGTCAGGTGGTCGGGTCCGAAACCGCACCTCGCAGAAGATTTAGTGGGGGGTGTCGATTTTACAAGTAATGTAGGCAGCGTACACGGCATGGGCTGTCTGTCTTTAATCCTTCAAAACAGGGTTAAGGCTTAGTTTTTTGAATACCCTTATTTATTTATTTATTTATTTATTTATTTATTTATTTATTTATTTATTGGTGTTTAAGGTCACATACTTCTGCACAATGGCTAATCGTGACCGTGACAGTTTTAGAGGTGGAGGAAGCCGGAGTACCCGGAGAGAACCACCAAGCATCGACGAGCAACTGTCAGCTCCTCAACATTCTCATTCTGTCCAGACTCCGCTCAGGCAGGGTTACAGAGGTTGAAGACATGTGTACCATCGACGTGCAGTATGCCTTAGTACACGGGGACATCGTGCCCCCATGTCGGCAAAGTGCCTTGCCCAAGGACACAACGTGAGTCGTCCCGGACGGGGATCGAACTCGGGACCTCTAGCATAGAAGTACAACAGTCTACCACTGAGCCGCCGCGCTCCCTTGAATACCCTTAATACTATCATACATTATCCCTCAGGAATTCTAAGTCTGATAAAAGAGGTCATGTTTATCTATTGCATACCCATTTTGCTGCCCGAAAACAGCCGATTTTATTAAATTTTGACGTTTAGCAGTCTGTAGAGGGATTAACAAACGACTAGCGGAATATTCTATCTATGCAATTTGTAAGACCTGCCAATGTCAAATTGTTCTTGAAAATCCCCAGCAAGCAGTTAGCGAAATCCACGGAAAATGTAAATTTTAAGCGTTTAAGGGGCATCTCTCCTTATTCAGTCCAAAATGGGTTAAGTTTCATTCTTTTAAATACCCTTACTACTTACAAACCTTAAACACCAATAAATAAACAATATCATGCAGTGCAGTGTGGAATATGAAGTGAGGCGGTCCAAAACATTTTAACAAGAAATACGGGAAACCTATTTGCAGTAACGCTGCAAACATGAACTTGATTTTAGGACCATTCCATGGACAGTTTAAACCCTACTTCGATATCAACGTCCCTTATTCTCAACCTTTCAGTGCATCACTGCAGTATTTCACCCGAATCGAGTTCTGACGTCATGCAAGTTTGGTCGACATGCTTTCAATTTTGTTATTGCTAACTACATATTTATAATTTCATTATTTCTGATCGGAATTTTGAAAATGACACACGCAATCGCGACAGAGTTTTCTGAAAAACTCGATTCTGCAAAAAGTTTTAGTGAAATTTCATTTTTTTTATTTTAAATTTCGATGGCTCTTGTCGAAAAGGTGTTAATTACTGATCGTTCCAAACAAGATCAAAGACTGACGCCGAAGATTAAAAACAGACACAGAATCTTCTAAAAATATACATGTGCAATCCTAAAATGCAACTAGACTTTATGATTCTGGAGAATCATGGCTTTTCCCGATTAGATTCCATGATTTTTCATGACCCTACAGTGTCTGATGAATTGTTTTTAACTGTCTCACTGAAGTTCCCTCATTGATGTTATGAGAAAGGTGAGTATAGTAGTCTCAAATGACTCGGTTTGGGTTTGATAAAAAAAAATGTTTAGGTAAAACCCATCATTAATGGTAGAATGGGTTAATATCAAGATCAATGTTTCCCTTTTAGTTTTGCGTCCGGTAAAAGAAGTTACGTTTCTCTGTGGCATTTCCATTTGTTGGTGTCCAAAAACAGACTATTTCTTCAATTTGTTTACATTTAGCAGCCCATGGAGGGTTAACAAATGCCTACCAGAATAATTTATCCATGCAGCTGGTCATATGACACCAAGACCTATCAACGGCCATTTTCTCTTGGAAACCCCACAAAATGTTTGTAAAGAAATCGGGGGAAAACGATTTTTTAAGCTATCGATGGGTATCCGTGTTAACCTTCCCAACAGGGGATTGGGTTTCTGGGTTTTTTTAATACCCTTATTACTTACAAAAATGGTCCTCTGTGAATTCCACTTCCAACGAAGGAGATTATGTTTATCTCTCATGTATACATTGGGTGCTGTGCGTGTCTGAAAACAGCCCCATGTTAACAAAATTACGATATTTGGCAGCTTGTAGATGGTTAATAAACGCTCATCAGAGTATTTTGTCCATGCAACTTTTAATGTCACATAAACACCTACGAATAGTCAATTTGTCTTGAAACCCTACAAGTTACCGTTAGGGAAATTCACAGAAAATGGGAATTTAAAGCTTTCAAGGGATATCTCGCTTTAGCCTGCCCAAAATGGGTTAAGACGTCGACTTTTGAATACCCTTACTGCTTACAAAAATGTTTCCGTATAAATTGTGCACTCGATAAAAGGAGGCACTTTTCTTTGTGGTGTACCCTTTGGGTGCTGTTGGTGTCCAAAAACAGCCCATTTTATCACAATTTTGACCTTCAACAACTAATGCTGACCGGAATATTTTGTTCATGCAACTTGTAATGTCACACCAAGACCTGCAAATAGCCGTTTTTTTCTTGAAAACCTACAAAATGTTGATAGAGAAATCCACAGAAAAGGGTATTTTAAGATTTTAATGGGTATCTCTATTTAACCAGCCCAAAATGGGTTAAGACGTCAAATTTTGAATACCCTTACCACTTTCAAAAATATTTTCCGATCACTTTTGCGTCCGATAAATGAAGGACCCTTTCTCTCTGGTATACCGTTTGGGTGCTGTTGGTGACTAAAAACAGCCCATTTTATCACAATTTTTACGTTTAGCAGCTCGGGGAGGGTTAACTAATGCTGACCGGAATATTTTATCCATGAAACTTGTAATGTCACACCAAGACCTAAGAGTGACCAATTTTTCTTGAAAATCTACAAGACTCGTTTAGAGAAATCCACGGAAAACACGAACTTTTGAGCATTATGGGGGTATTGCTGTTTAACCAGCTCAAAATGGGTTAACGCTTGGTTTTCTGAACACCCTTATTACTGACAAAAATGATCCTCGGTGAATTCCACTCCCAATAAAGGAAGTTATGTTTATCTCTCGTGTATTGTTTGGGTGCAGTGGGGTCCTGAAACCGGCCTATTTCATCAAAATTTCGATGTTTGGCAGCCTGTGGAGGGTTACCATATGCATCGCCTGATATGTAGTGTGTACCAAAGGGTGTGTCACAGACAGGTCTAGCAATGACGAATGTATAAAAAATCTACAAGACGTGTTTCGAGAAAGTGCCGATAAACCCCAATTTTGGCAGTTTTTTGTCAATTCTGAGGAAATAATGGTTAAATCGAAAATTTCGCTTCGGTACATTTTTAGATTTTGTGCCCCTCTATGCGTGTGCAAAATTTCGTGAAAATCGGTTCGAAAATGGCTTCTGAATCGTACGGACAAAATGTGTGGAAAAAAAAAAAAAAAAAAATAATAATAATCCGTAGAAAAACAATAGTCTTTTCCAGAGGGAAAAGCCTAATAAATCAAGTCTTTTTTCACGTTTTATGCATGTTTTATATGAGAGAAACATGTCCAACCGTATCATTGAATCACTTTTAGGTATATGTGGGTGAGAAATTTTGTATACGGACAAAATACACACTAAATAAAACAATTGGCATTATTTTCCGATGACGTATTTTTATCTTTGCTTCTTGGGGAAATCCATGCTGCTAAATATGACGAAGGAATGTTATCTAATGAGGTCAGGTGGTCGGGTCTGACACTCCACCTCGCAGTAGATTTAATGGGGGTGTCGATTTTACACGTAATGTAGGCAGCATACATGGCATGGGCTGTCTGTCTTAAATCAGGAAAAAACAGGTTAAGGCTTGGTTTTTTGAATACCCTTAATACTATCAAACATTATCCCTCGTGAATTCTGATTCTGATAAAAGAGGATATGTTTATCTATTACATACGCATTTGGAGCCCTGTAACAGCCAATTTTATCAAAATTATGACGTTTAGCAGTCTGTAGAGGGGTTAGCAAATTATTAGCGGAATATTCTATCCATGCAACTTGTAATACCAAGCAAGACCTGCCAATGTCTAATTGTTCTTGAAAATCGCCAACAACCAGTTGGCGAACTCCACGGAAAATGTAAATTTTATGCTTCTGAGGGGTATCTCTCCTTATCCAATCCAAAATGCGTTTAGTTTCATTCTTTTAAATACCCTTACTACATACAAAACTGATCTTCTGTGAATTCTACGCGCAGTAAAAGAAGTTTTGTTTAGCCTTTACATACCCATTGGGTGCTGTTGGTGTCTCAAAGCAGCCCATTTTATCAAACTTTTGATGTTCAGATGCTGGTGTAGAGCTAACAAATCCTGACCGGAATATTTTGTCCATGCAACATGTAATGGCACACTAAGACCTATGAATGACCATTTTTTTCTTGAAATTTACAAGATGTTTTTAAAGAAATCCAGGGAAAACTTGAATTTTTAAGCCTTTGATGGGTATCGCTGTTTAACCAGCCCAAAACGGGTTAAGGCTTGGTTTATTTAATACCCTTATTACTTACAAAAATTATCCTCGGTGATTTCCACTTCCAAGAGAGGAAGTTATGTTTATTTCCCAGCTACAGGGGCTGTGAGGGGCTGAAAACAGCCTATTTTATCAAAGTGTTGATATTTGAGAGTCTGTGGAGGGTTAACAAATGCTTATCAGAATATTCTGTCCTTGCAGTTTATAATGTTACACCACGATCTGCGACGGACCAGTTTTTTCTTGAAAATCTACTTGACATTTTTAGAGAAATCCACGTAAAGCATGATTGTTTAAGCTTTTGGGGGAATCACTCTTAAACCACCCAAAACGGGTTAACACTTGGTTTTTTGAATACCCTTATTACTTACAAAAATGGTCCTCGGTGAATTCCACTTCCAACGAAGGAGATTATGTTTATTTCTCAGGTACACATTGGGTGCTGTGTGCGTCCGAAAACAGCCCATTTCAACAAAATTACAAAGCTTGGCAGCCTGTGGAGGGTTAATAAACGCTCATCGGAATATTTTGTCCATGCCACTTGTAATGTCACACAAAGACCTGCGAGTAGTCAATTTTTCTTGAAAACCTACAAGATGTTTTTAGAGAAATCCACAGAAAATTCGAATTTTAAGATTTTAAGGGGTCTCTCTCTTTATCCTGCCCAAAAAGGGTTAAGACTTCAACTTTTGAATATCCTTACTACTTACAAAAATGTTTCCGTATAGAGTGTGGGCTCGATAAAAGAACGCACTTTTCTTTGTGGCGTACCCATTGGGTGCCGTTGGCGTCCAAAAACAGCCCATTTTATCACAATTTTGACTTTCAGCAGCCTATGGAGGGTTAACAAATGCTCCCCTTAGTATTTTGTCCATGCAACTTCTATTGTCACACCAAGATCTGGGAGTAACAAATTTTTCTTGAAAATCTCCAAGACTCGTTTAGAGAAATCCACGGAAAACATGAATTTTTTAGCTTTATGGGGGGTATTGCTGTTTAACCAGTCCAAAACGGGTTAATGCTTGGTTTTATGAACACCCTTATTACTGACAAAAATGATCCTCGGTGAATTCCACTTCCAATAAAGGAAGTTATGTTTATCTCTCATGTATTGTTTGGGTGCAGTGGGGGCCTGAAACCGACCCATTTCATCAAAATTTCGATGTTTGGCAGCCTGTGGAGAGTTACCATATGCATCGCCGAATATCTCGTATGTATCAAAGGTCGTGTCACAGGCAGGTCTAGAAATGATGAATGTTTAAAAAAAATCTACAAGACGTGTTTCGAGAAAGTGCCGATAAACCCCAATTTTGGCAGTTTTTTTGTCAAGTCTGAGGAAATAATGGTTAAATCGAAAATTCCGCTTCAGTACATTTTTAGATTTTGTGCCTCTCTATGCGTGTGCAAAATTTTGTGAAAATCGGTTCGAAAATGGCTTCTGAATCGTACGGACAAAATGTGTGGAAAAAAAAAAAAAAAAAAAAAAAAAACCCAAAATAAAAAATAATAATCCGTAGAAAAACAATAGTCTTTTCCAGAGGGAAAAGCCTAATAACATTTTTGTGAAAATTTTTACAACAAATTTTTTGACCAGACAAGGAAACTTTATGAAATTGTAAGGTGTCATGCTTATACTCAATGATTTATAGAATTGTCTATCGTTTCAGGAAAAAAAAATGCCGCTCAGGATCACAGATCCAATGTCGAGTTGTGACCTTGACCTTTGACCTGGCGAGTCCAAGGTCAATAGGGTTCTTCCTCGCACCAAGGCCAACACACCTATGAAGTTTCATGACTCTAGGTTGAACCACTATCAAGTTCTCATCCGGAAACCAATTGTTGCGATATACTATGTTCAAGGTCACTGTGACCTTGACCTTTGACCTGGTGAGTCCAAGATCAATAGGGTTCTTCCTCGCACCAAGACCAACACACCTATGAAGTTTCATGACTCTAGGTTGAACCACTATCAAGTTATCATCTGGAAACCAATTGTTGCGATATACTATGTTCAAGGTCACTGTGACCTTGACCTTTGACCTGGTGAGTCCAAGATCAATAGGGTTCTTCCTCGCACCAAGGCCAACACACCTATAAAGTTTCATGACTCTAGGTTGAACCACTATCAAGTTATCATCCGGAAACCAATTGTTGCGATATACTATGTTCAAGGTCACTGTGACCTTGACCTTTGACCTGGTGAGTCCAAGATCAATAGGGTTCTTCCTCGCACCAAGGCCAACACACCTATGAAGTTCCATGACTCTAGGTTGAACCACTATCAAGTTATCATCCGGAAACCAATTGTTGCGATATACTATGTTAAAGGTCACTGTGACCTTGACCTTTGACGTAGCGAGTCCAAAATCAATAGGGTTCTTCCCCTCACCAAGGCCAATCTACCTATGAAGTTTCATGAATGTGAGTTGAACGATTATCAAGTTATCATCCGGAAACCAATTGTTTAAGATTTACTATGTTCAAGGTCACTGTGACCTTGACCTTCGACGTAGCATGTCCAAAATCAATAGGGTTCTTCCTCCCACCAAGACCAACCTACGTATGAAGTTTAATGAATGTGAGTTGAACCACTATCAAGTTATCATCCGGAAACCAATTGTTTACGCCCGCCCGCACGCCCGCCCGCCCGCCCGCCCGCCATTCACCAAACTATAAGTCGAGTTTGACTTCGTCACAACTCGACTAAAAATTATTCCCAAAAATTTTATCATCGGACGTGACACCAATTTCCGGTCATTGTTTATCTTGACAACGGCGGGAAAATCAGATTTGAAACAAAAAATAATTCCGAAACTAGACTTTATGATTCTGGAGAATCATGGCTTTTCCCGATGAGATTCCATGATTTTTCATGACCCCACAGTGTCTGATGAATTGTTTTTTACTGTCTCACTGAAGTTCCTTCATTGATGTTATGAGAAAGGTGAAGATAGTAGTCTCAAATGACACAGTCTGATAAAAAATTGTTTAGGTAAAAACCATCATGGAGTGGGTTAATGTCAATATCGTCCTCCAACAAGTCAATGACCGACAAAAGGAGTTATGTTTGTTTGACACATACTCACTGAGTGCTGTGTCAATTTAAAAATGGTCCATTTTATCTCAAATGTATCCAAAATATTGATGTCTGCCAGCTTGTAGAGGGTTAACAAGTGCCAACAGGAATATTTATTCATGCAACTTGTAATGTCACACCAAGAACCGTGAATGGCCATTTTTTTTTACAATCTACAAGATGTTTTCAGAGAAATCCAGGGAGAACAGGAATTTTAAGCTTTTGACGGGTATCATTGTTTTTCCAGCCCAAAACGGGTTAAGTGTTGTTTTTGAAATACTCTTATTACTTCCAAAAATAATTCTCAGTGAATTCTACTTCCACTTATTTTGATCTCTCCTCCCAACTTCGGGTGCTGTGGGTACGCAAACACAGCCTATTTTAGCAACATTTTGATGTTTGAGAACCTGCATAGGGTTAACAAATGCTTACAGGAATATTTTGTACATGCACCTTGTAATGTCACACTAAGATATGAGAATGGCCATTTTCTCCTGAAAATCTACGGGATGTTTTTAAAGAAATCCTCAGATAACATGCATTTTTAACCTTTTGAGGGGTATCTCTCTTTAACCAGCTCTAAAGGGTTAATGCTTGGTTTTGTGAATATCTTCATCACTGACAAAAATGATCGACGGTGAATTCCACTTCCAATGAAGGAGGTTATGTTTATCTCGTAGGTACACATTTGGTGTTATGGTTGCCCAAGAACAACCCATTTTCTCCAAATGTCAATGCTTGGCAGCCTCTGGGGGGTTAACAAATGCTTACCGAAACATTTTGTTCATGCAACTTGTAATGTCACTCGAAGACCTGCGAATGGTCAATTGCTCTTGAATTTGTTTTTTTGAGAAATCGAGAAATCCACAGAAAACTGGAATTTTAAGCTTTTAAGGGGTATATCTCCTTAACCAGTCAAAAATGGGTTAAGACCTCGATCTTTGAATACATTTACTACTTACAAAAATGTTTCCCTGTCAGTTTTGCGTCTGGTAAAAGAAGTTACGTTTCTCTGTTGTATTCCCATTTGATGTTGTTGTTGTTCAAAAAACAGACTATTTTTTTCAAAATTTTGACATTTAGCAGCCCATGGAGGGTTAACAAATGCTTACCGGAATAATTTATCCAATCAACTGGTAATGTGACATCATGACCTATCAATGGCCATTTTCTCTTGAAACCCCTACCAGATGTTTGTAAAGAAATCCAGGGAAAACATAAATTTTTAAGCCTTTGATGGGTATCACTATTAACAACCACAAAATGGGAAAACAGCCCATTTCAACAAAATTATGATGCTTGGCAGCCTCTAGAGGGTTAATAAACGCTCACCTGAATATCTTGTCCATGCAACTTGTAATATCACACAAAGACCTGCGAGTAGTCAATTTTTCTTGAAAACCTACAGGATGTTTTTAGAGAAATCCACAGAAAATGGGAATTTTAAGATTTTAAGGGGTCTCTCTCTTTAGCCTGTCCAAAATGGGTTAAGACTTCGACTTTTGAATACCCTTAATACTTACAAAAATATTTGCATATAGATTGTGCGCTCGATAAAAGAAGGCACGTTTCTTTGTGGCATACCCTTTGGGTGCTGTTGGCATCCAAAAACAGCCCATTTTATCACAATTTTGACATTTAGAAGCCCGTGGAGGGTTAACAAATGCTCACCGCAGTATTTTGTCCATGCAACTTCTATTGTCACACCAAGGCCTGGGAGTTACAATTTTTTCTTGAAAATCTACAAGACTCGTTTAGAGAAATCCACGGAATACACAAATTTTTTAGCTTTTTGGGGGTATTGCTGTTTAACCAGCCCAAAGTGGGTTAACGCTTGGTTTTTTGAACACCCTTATTACTGACAAAAATGATCCTCGGTGAATTCCACTCCCAATAAAGGAAGTTATGTTTATCTCCCATGTATTGTTTGGGTGCGGTGGGGGCCTGAAACCGGCCTATTTCATCAAAATTTCGATGTTTGGCAGCCTGTGGAGGGTTACCATATGCATCGCCTGATATGTCGTGTGTATCAAAGGGCGTGTCACAGACAGGTCTAGCAATTACGAATGTATAAAAAAAATCTACAAGACGTGTTTCGAGAAAGTGCCGATAAACCCCAATTTTGGCGATTTTTTGCCAATTCTAACGAAATAAGGGTTAAATCGAAAATTCCGCTTTGGTACATTTTTAGATTTTGTGCCCCTCTATGCGTGTGCAAAATTTCGTGAAAATCGGTTCGAAAATGGCTTCTGAATCGTACGGACAAAATGTGTGGAAAAAAAAACCAAAAAAAAAAAAAACCAAAAAAAAAACCAAAAAAAAAAAAATAATAATCCGTAGAAAAACAATAGTCTTTTCCAGAGGGAAAAGCCTAAATATTGCAAAATAAAGGAACAAAATGTTAGAATATTGCCTACAAATTTAATATTTCTTCATTAGAGAGCAATTAAAGACCTTCCAATGAAGATTTTATGGGAAAAACACAGTTTATTTGCATATTTCGGTTTATTGACGAAATTCCGAGATTGTTTTATGACAGTACATCATTAAATCCTCGTTATTCAATTTTTATCATCGTCGCCAAATGATGCAATATCGCATCATAAATTCATTATATTTGATATAATGAGAACTAATTATACCTTCAGTGATTCAACAATGAGCGTAGCTCGCAGACTTGGGAGAAGTTTACTTCTATCTCGTAGCAAAGGCTGTCGTTGAATGATCTATTTCTGCGTGCCTGCCTCAATCCAGTGGTGAAAGGGAGGTAATGCTATTTTTCCTCTTCGGGAGTATCTCCGGATGACACCTCTCACCGAATGGACTCTCAGATCTTCTCCAGTACCACACTTGTTCCCCAAACCGTCCCTGCGTGCCTTCGGCGCATGAAACCATTCCGTCCAGTCTCATATCGGTACTGTACACATAATGAGATAACCGAGTTTCAGTAAGTCTATCCTGTCCTTGATCCTCATCCACCCAAGCCTGGGATCAGGACAACTCGGACCAAAGACAACTCGGACCAAGACAAGTCGGACCACTTTTGAAGACAACTCGGACCAACTTTGAAGACAAGTCGGCCCAACTTTCAAGACAACTCGGACCACTTTTGAAGACAACTCGGACCAACTTTCAAGACAAGTCGGTCCAACTTTCAAGACAACTCGGACCACTTTTGGAGACAACTCGGACCAACTTTCAAGACAAGTTGTAACGACTATAAGACAGGTTGGACCAACTGTGAAGAAAAGAATGATGTCAAAAATAATTAAATGTGATCTCAAAGACTTCAATAGATGCGACGGAACACTTTTCAGTGCAGCTTGTGTTGTCTTTGAAGTTACTCTGTAAAATGAAAATGCTTCGCACCACAAACTTTGATATGTGATGAATGTTAGTAGGTAATAAAGGCGGATTCTGGGACATGTTGTACATGTACCGTACACGTACATGGTGCGTTTACCATCGTAGGATTCAGTGTTAAATCGCGAGCACGTTCGCAAAAAATGTCATTTTTTATGGTGTCCCAGAATCCGCTGTTATTTTGAGACTCCTAGATCGCACTTTTAACGTTCAAATACTCGTTGACGAACGTGTCGAATGTACACGTTTTTCAAAAAAGTGAAAAATGTATGAAATTGTACATTTTTCCCTTTTTTTTTTTTACTTAAAAATTTTTGTTGACGTTCCCATCGTGGATCAGACCATCGATCCATCGTTGGTGAACGTGAGCAAAAAACGTTTTGCGGCTTCTAGGACAGCATCAAAAAGGTGGTTTGCGAATTCTGGGACAGTGTCTCAGAATCCGCTATTGTTTTTGAGGCGGAAATAAAAAAGTGATTGATATATATAGGAAAGAAAAAAAATATAAAATAAATAGTTATTTAAAAAATAAATATATAAAATCGAATAGATAATAAAAAAATACATAAATCATGAACGCTTCCCCAACTATTGGAGCAAGGTTTCTTTTAAAAATGCTGATGAGAGCCTACGCATTCTGTGTGAACGAACAACTAAGTCGCCTCTTGTTAGAACGATGCGTCAGATGTCTGGATCACCTAGACTTCGATCACGAGAATCATTCGTGTCTTACGATGGAAAGGGAAGATATGGTCGTCAAGTATTTCGAACGCGTTCAAATCGATGAAGTGATCGCGTTTTGGAAGAGATTACTCTTCTGTAAGGATCGAGACAAGCCCACAGTTTCGGAAGAACTGAAATTGGCGCGTAGAAGTCTGACTTTAGAAGACAAGGGATGCATCATGAAATTATTGTTCAATGAAGCATACGTCTAAGTTTTCTCGTTGATATAAAATAAGGGAGAATAGAAAATAAAAATAAATACACACATAAATTTTTTATCTAATATTAGAAAGAAAAAAACCACAAAAATGAGAACCAGAAATAAATTGTATCCGACGTCAGATCACGACGAGGACGAGAAGCCGAATGGCGTTTTGCCGATGGCACCATCGCTAGAAGAAAAAGAAAGAGGAGAGAGGTATCGCATTGATCAAATCAGTAGAATCCAAGCGTATCTAACTCGAGAGAGAGATTCTCGCCGTTCTCTCAAGAAGAAGTATTCGCGTTTCTTGAAAATTCGTCAACGCGGTCGACACGACACTCATCATGATTTCCATGGGTTTACACGCGGCCGGCATCGGATTGTTGTCAACCGCGGTCGGCATTCCGATCGTGCTGACCGTAGAAGGAGTGGCTCTCGCCGCCGGATTGTTTAGCACGATAGGAAACTTTTTGAGTAGGAAATTATATCTGAAGGCGAGGAAACACGACAAGATTCACATCTTGGCCGACTCCAAGCTCGACACGATATCCGAAATGATCTCGATGGCGCTGAAAGATGCTAGGATATCAGATGGAGAATACTTCACGATATTGGGTGAGAAAACGAAATATGAAGCCATGAAAGAAGCCGTGAGAATCAAGACTCGTCAGATCATCAAGGAAGAGATGAAGGATTCTCTCGTGGAAAAAGGGTGGAAAGAACCAGGGAGGAATTCAGTAGGATGATAGAACTTAAGAGCAGCGATTGAAAAAAATATATAATAAGAACAGAATTTTTAAAAAAAAATATTAAATTTATATATAAAATAAAAATGAAATTAATTTAAATAACTTTAAAAAAAAAATGTATTGCGTAAAGTGTAAGAGAGTTACTGAGACGAGTAATTCTCGAGAAGTACGAACTAAAAACGACAGACAGATGCTTCGCGGAATTTGCAACATGTGTGGTTCTATCAAGACTTGATTCATCAAAAAAAAGAACGCGCGAGTAAAGGTAAAGGCATCGTGAATAAAATGATCAATAATCTACCTTTCGAAATGCATCTGCCTGGTCACAGTTTCACGGGACCTGGAACGAAATTGAACAAGAGACTCAACGCCGATCTGACTCCTAAATCTTGGAGCAAACCTGTGAATAGGGTGGACGCGGCCACGTATGATCACGATCTGTGCTACGCCGGACATCCCGACACCAAGACTCGCAACGATGTCTGCAATAAAAACATGTTGGGGAAATTGAGAGGCATATCGAATCCGACCAGGAGAGAGAAGATAGAACGTTCGCTGGTCAGCAATTTGATCGGTGTGAAACGCCGATTCGGATGGGGCGTTCAAAAAAAAAAAGTGCATCTGAAAAGAAGAAGAAAAAATTATTGACGAGCGAATTGGCCGAGGAGTTACACAAACCCATCGTGCGTAAATTTCGAAAGAGAAGGGTGTTCGTGAAGGGTTTGGATGATATTTGGTCTGCCAACTTGGTCGACATGAGATCGTTTTCGAGGTGGAACGAGGGTGTCAAATATCTATTGATGGTCATCGACGTGTTTTCCAAATATGGTTGGATCAGAGCTTTGAAGAATAAATCGGGACCTTGCGTCGCCGAGGCTCTGAAGAGCGTGTTCGACTCATCTTCTCGAAAACCAAATAAATTGTGGGTGGATAAGGGAAAGGAATTCTACAACAAGCACGTTCATCAATTGGTCGACTTGTACTCGATCGAAAATGAAGAGAAAGCCAGCGTGGTGGAACGTTGGAATCGAACGATGAAGGAAAAGATGCATAGATACTTCACGGCGAATTCGACCAAGAAATACATATACGCTCTGAACAGTCTGGTCAAAGATTACAACAACACGCGACACAGATCGACCAAGATGACTCCCGTGGAAGCTAGCGATCCTCAAAACGAAAAACGGTTCTACACGAATCTATATCCTGAGAAATCTAAGATCAGGAAGAAGTCTAGAACGCCAAAATTTGCGGTCGGTGATCGAGTGAGAATCTACGCTTATAAGAAGCACTTCGAAAAGGGTTATACTCCTCGATGGACCTCGGAAATCTTCGTGATAATCAAAATATTTCACACCGATCCGGTGACTTACGAAATCGAAGCTTTGGATGGAGAAGAGATCATTGGAAAGTTTTACGAACAACAATTACAGAAGACAAAGTTTTGATAAAGAAAACAAAATTTTTTTATTTACTCTCTTTAACATTTTCTTGTTTACACATATATATATAGGAGAGAAAAATGAAAGTGTCAATGACACTGTAGCTCAACTTGACAAACTTGAACTTGGTAAGTTATAAATGAAATGGCAAAATTGAAGATCATTGGGACCAATGTCAGTTTTTTTGCCAGTGGCAACATTTTTTGACAGAAACCGAAGAAAATCGATAGCTCCCATCTAGAGGTCACCGTAAATAAGCATACCAGGTTTCAAAGCAATCTAATCATAAATGAGCCCTGTAGAGTGAGCCAAAGGGAAATATTGTGGTCTGACTAAACTAACTTCTAAGAATGTTGGCCGCGGCAACATTTTTTGACAGAAATTGAAGAAAATCGACAGTTCCCATCTAGAGGTCACCCCAAACAAGCATGCCAGGTTTCAAAGCAATTCGATCATAAATGTACCCTGTAGGGTGTGCCAAAGGGAAATATCGAGTCTTCTGACTAAACCAAGTTCTAGGAACGTTGGCCGCGGCAACATTTTTTTATGGAAATAGAAGAAAAATGATAGGTCCCATCTAGAGGTCTCCCCAAACAAGAATACCAGGTTTCAAAGCAATCAAATCATAAATGTGCCCTGTAGGGTGTGCCAAAGGGAAATATTGTGGTCTGACTAAACTGAGTTCTAAAAACGTTGGCCGCGGCAACATTTTTTGATGGAAATTGAAGAAAATCGATAGCTCCCATCTAGATGTCACCCCAAACAAGCATGCCAGGTTTCAAAGCAATCCGATCATAAATGTACCCTGTAGGGTGTGCCAAAGGGAAATATTGAGTCTTCTAACTAAACTAAGTTCTAAGAACGTTGGCCGCGGCAACATTTTTTGACAGAAATTGAAGAAAATCGATAGCTCCCATCTAGAGGTCTCCCCAAACAAGCATACCAGGTTTCAAAGCAATCTAATCATAAATGGGCCCTGTAGGGTGTGCCAAAGGGAAATATTGAGGTCTGACTGAACTAAGTTCTACAAACGTTGGCCGTGGCAACATTTTTTGCCGGAAATTGAAGAAAATCGATAGCTCCCATCTAGAGGTCACGCTAAATAAGCATACCAGGTTTCAAAGCAATCAAATCATAAATGTGTCCTGTAGGGTGTGCCAAAGGGAAATATTGTGGTTTGACTAAACTAAGTTCTAAGAATGTTGGCCGCGGCAACATTTTTTGACAGAAATTGAAGAAAATCGATAGCTCCCATCTAGAGGTCACCCCAAACTAGCATGCCAGGTTTCAAAGCAATCCGATCATAAATGTACCCTGTAGGGTGTGCCAAAGGGAAATATTGAGCCTTCTGACTAAACTAAGTTCTAAGAACGTTGGCCGCGGCAACATTTTTTGACAGAAATTGAAGAAACTCGATAGCTCCCATCTAGAGGTCTCCCCAAACAAGCATACCAGGTTTCAAAGCAATCTGATCGTAAATGTACCCTGTAGGGTGTGCCAAAGGGAAATATTGAGGTCTGACTAAACTAAGTTCTACGAACATTGGCCGTGGCAACATTTTTTGCCGGAAATTGAAGAAAATCGATAGCTCCCATCTAGAGGTCACCCTAAATAAGCGTATCAGGTTTCAAAGCAATCAAATCATAAATGTGCCCTGTAGGGTGTGCCACAGGGAAATATTGTGGTTTGACTAAACTAAGTTCTAAGAACGTTGGCCGCGGCAACATTTTTTGCCAGAAATTGAAGAAAATCGATAGCTCCCATCTAGAGGTCACCCCAAACAAGCATAAGAAGTTTCAAAGTAATCTGATCATAAATGCGACCTGTGAGGTGTGCCAAAGGAAATTGTGGACGTACGTACTAATGTACTAACGTACTAACATACTAACGTACGTACGTAGGTACGTACGTATGTACGTACGCCGACGGGCGAGAAGTGATGGCAATAGCTCAGCTTGACTTTGTCAAGTTGAGCTAATAATAATAAAAAATAATTAAAACTATTTTTAGATAAAAACAAAAACAAAAAAACAAAAAAACCCTTTAAAAATGGCAAATATACTAGATATAGCACAAAGCATAGTGAAAGGTGAAAGTATTCAAGAATATGAGGTTCACGAATATGAACAGGTAACCGGAACAATGTTTAAACAATGCGGGAGAGATAAGAATCAACGTCGAAACTCAAGAGCTATTTGTCCATCCTAGCGAGAGTTACATAGTGGTGCGGGGACGTCTCACCAAGGAAGATGGGACCGACTACACCGCCGATGACACGGTTACTCTAGTCAATAATGGAATCATGCATCTATTCAGTAATATAAAATACATGCTATCCGGACAAGAGATAGAATTTGTGTTTCATCCCGGTCAGGCCACCACAATGTTCGGACTCTTAACGTATCCTGATGATTTTTCGAAATCCAGAGGACTTAATCAGTTGTGGATGAAAGACACCGTCGGCCCTGCTAGCGCCGGCGCTGCTGTGATATTCGACTACGTCGTCAAGACATCCAGACCTAAAGGAACGTTTTCATTCAGGATACCTTTGAAACACATCTTCGGATTCGCGGACGATTACAAGATCATGTACGGATTCAAACACAATCTGACATTGATTCGAAAAGGAAACGACGACGTGATAGTGAGACTCACTGCGACTGATGCGGGTAAGATAACTCTACAGAAGATATCGTGGTTCGTTCCGCACGTGGAGCCTTCAGTCGTGGAAAAAACGCATCTTTACAAGATCATAGAATCCAAGAGTAAATTACCTGTGGGATTTAGAATGAGACAGTGCAACACGGCTAGCATTCCACCCTCCACGAATCACTTCGATTGGAGATTGACGGTGAAATCCGCTTCTGAGAGACCGCGTTTCATCGTGGTTGTGTTTCAGACTGATAAGGACGGGTCTCAGGAAAAGAATGCGTTGCTGTTTGATCACTGCCATTTGAGAAACATGCAAGTGTTTCTGAACGCCACGAGATATCCAGCAATCGATTACAATGCATTGTTCGACAAGAACGATTTCTGAAGACTGTACGGCAATGCCGCTGATTTTAAAAAGAAGTATCATGGTCTAGATGAATTGATGAGCAACCCTAACATATCTCCCGGCGAATACAAGTCGATGTATCCTATGTTCGTATTCGATGTCAGTAAACAGAGTGAACGACTCAAGAGTAGCGTCTTAGACATTCAGATCAAGATGCAATTCGATAGGAATGTGCCGAGAAAAACAGAAGCCTTTGCCCTGGTCTTGTCGGACAGAGAATTACGATTCGAATTAGATGGAAATAAGATGTCGATCATTCGATGAGAGACGTGTGTGAAAAAAAAAAAAATATATATAAACAAAAATTTTAAAAAATTATTATAAAAATGAATGATAAAGAAAGAGAATACTTAGGAAGAAACAGACGTGTTTTGATTAAAAATATTTTGCAAGATTTGTTAGCAATAATTCTAGACACTTTAGTCAAAACAGAACCTTTGATATTGACTGATTATATGAGACGTGAAATCAAAAGTAAAATCTTGATAGAAGATAAGACCAGAAAACTTTTAGACACGTTGACGTATAGAGGATCGACTGTTTTTCGAGAATTTATAAAAGCTCTTCGAAATGCTAAAATAGATGTCGGCGCATGTTTCGAGATAGGTGATCCAATTTCACGAGATGAAACATTATGAGAAATAACGTATTAAAACAAAACCAAAAAAAAAATAAATAAAGTAATGAGATCTAGAGAGATTGAACATCTTTCTAAATCTCATTACTTTTTTTGTTTATTTTTAATAATCACTCATTATTTTTTTTTTAATTAATTATTTCCACGCGTTCACTGTTTGTTCAAAGGATCTAGTTCGATCAGTAGACTCACCATGGAACTGGCAGCTTTGGGATTATTGGTTTTCGTAACGAAATTAATCCTGTCTCCGGCGTTCACTTTGAGAGGCGTGCCCAACGTGCTAACATTCGCGTGTTGATTCTCAGTCTTTTTGACGCTGTATTTCTTATCGCTCTCTACTCCATTCACCACGAGATTGACGACCACTCTGTTATTCAAATCCGAGGAAGCCAAAGCCATTCGAATGATTTCACCTCCCAACAGCATGGGATATCCCACCTGACCATGTTTCAATCCGCTACCTCCGTTTCCGAAAGACCACTCATTTTTTCCCTCCTCTAACATGCCGGCCTCCTTGGCCCACACGGTGATCAATTTTCTAGCATATTTGAGTCTTTCCACCACCGAAATCAGGGTGCAGGCATCCGTCATGTTCACGGGATCCGGTAGATTCGTGAGCGCGTGTCCACCCATGTTGTCATCCACGTACTTCCTGCTGACCGCGCTGGAATCGAATGTGAGCCGGACCGCGATACAGACCCGTGTAATGATCGTGGTCTCTGACCTTCTTATTTTCCTCCGAATTCTCGTCGAACGATTGTCTGCATATGTGACATTCGGTGGCTCTGTTATTTTCGTCCTGCTGCTCTCATGTGATGATCATTTTCGCCGGAGTTTTGAATTTGTCATATAACATTTGAATTTTCGATTCTAACTCTTCCACGAACCTTTGAGCCACGTCGTCGTCTTCGCACTGTTTCGTGTAGGTGAAGGGACCCATGTCGTGTTGTGAATCGAAAGCACATTCGAAATCGGCGTACACGACGAATGGTACTTTTAACCTTCTATTGCAATTTTCAAACTTCACAATGGTGTTGGGTTTGGGCATTTCAATGGCGACACCTTGATTTTCATTGCAATATTCCTGATGTTTCGCTAACGATTTTTCGCTGCAAAACGCGTTCATGCAGTTGCAACATAAACATATCTTTCCTTTATGTTTATTATTTTGTCTCGACAGTAATCGGCTCGGATGTTTAACCCAACAATAATGACAATTGTCACCATTCGAAATCAATAATAAAATAATTGTCTTTTCTCTTTCGAGATACGAAGTCTGTCTGAGAGGATAGATCGTTCGTTTTTCATCGTCGTATCCCAAGACGTTCACCGATATGGTGGAATTTTGAGCCTCGAAACGTTCAATGTGTTTTAACTGCGTTGGAAAAGTCACTCCGGTCCAATCGAGATTTTTTAGAAGTCTCCTCGTAATGAAAAACTCTCTCAGGATGGATTTTGACAGGGTATAAAGCAGAAGTGACTGCCCATTTAAAACACTGATCATCTTTATTTCTCACATTGACCATGGAGTGTTTTTTAGCTAAGAAATACGGTAATTCCACGTAGGAAGATCCTTTCAACGAATCATTTTTAGTTATATGAATTTCGAGTTTCAACACCTCATTGAACGTCCAATTACTACCTTCATGTTGATAATTCGCGAGAGACGTCAACATCTTGTCTTTCATCTTTTCAAAAACATCTGATAAATCTGAACCTCGAAGTACGGGTTCGACATTAGATCTGAAATATGCATTTTTCACGATGCTCTCGCCAGACTCCACGTCGATTTTATTCATCACGCAATGAAGTATCATCTTAATTTTTTGTCCCACGTTCATGTGTTCGCGAAACAAATCCAATACTTTTTTCTTCACCCGTTCCATAAACAATTTCGGATCGATTTTCTTGAATGAGGGAACCACGTCGAAAGTTTTAAAAACGCCTTTGATCGCACACTCCCATTCTACAGGCTTCGATTGGAATAGTTCCATGACGAGTCGTGCTACATATTCTTCTCCTTTCCCTTCGTCGATTGCTCGTTGAATTTCGCTCGATATATCTTGTTTGTCTAGAATCTGAAGTGCATCACTCGTTTTCGTTTTAGTTTTTCTTTTCTTTTCTTTTGAAACTTGAAGTTCTTCAATGGCTTTTCGTTTAGTCATCTTCTTATTTTTCACAATCGAAACGTTTTGGGTTTTTTTTTCGACGTCAGCATTTCGATTCCTTTTACTATCTTTTTCTTCTTCTCATTTTTCACAACCGATGCATTTTTTGACGTCGTTGCTATCGACATTTCGTTTACCTTTCTAGCGTTTCGCAAATATTCCTGTATGGCTTCAATTTTTTTTGATTTAGTTCTATGATTTCTGAAATGTGGAATTTTTAATAGTTTACAAATCTCGTTTAACTGAGGTACGGTTTTCTCATTTAAATTTTCCATTTTTTTATTTGTTTGCTCCATTTGTAAGAATATTTTTTTTTCGAATTTTGTATTTAAATAATTTGTTAAAAAAAGTTTGTTTTTTTTACTCTTTATATATATAAAAAAAAAAGAATTTTTTTTTAATTTTCTTTAATGTAAAAAAAATTTTTTTGATGAAATTAATCAATTTTTTATGTTCCTTAACGTGAAAAAAATTGAATTAATACGAGAAAAAAAGGACGTTAATTTTAAACTTTTATTTATATAAAGAGAAAAAACACTTTTACAAAAAAAAATTTTTTTCACATTAAAGAAAATTAAAAAAACTTTTTTTTTATATATTATAAAGAGTAAAAAAAAAAAAAAAAAACCTTTTTAACAAATTATTATTTAAATACAAAATTTAAAAATATATATTATTTGCAATAATTCATAAAACAAAAAAAAACAAATAATCGATCATGACAACACCTAAAAGATGCGAATTGAAACTGAAACGAGTCGAAACGTATAAGAAATTTGGTTATAAAATCTATAGATTACAACGACACAACTCCATCGAATTGAATGAGGTCGACATGAAGGGCTTAGAGCATAAACATGACAAATATAGCATGCCTTTGAAATTGGACGAAGCCATGCTCGATTTGTTTTACGAGTACCAAAGCGATCTGCAGAATATCATCGTCGCCGAAGACAGAGAATATGACAAGGACGATTTGTCGTTGTTCTATGGAAGTTACATATATCCAAAAATCTCACTCGAACTCGTGGACAAATCGGGTGGTGAGAGCGCGTTCACCGATGTAAAAAAACTTAAAAAAGTAAAGATAAACATTCAACACATTTTCAGAAAAGGAGAAAACACGAGTGTCAACATGCTAATAACGGACTTGGAAATATAAACAATAGAGAGATTGATTTTTAGCGAAGAAGAAGGAAAAAAAAGTAATGAGATCATCTTTAGATCTCATTACTTTTTTTTGTTTTTTTTTTTGTTTTCCTTCTTCACTATTGCCCATATATTATAATAACGTTTCCTTTTTTCTCAAATTTCAGCGTTGATTCTTCTTTTCTTTTTTTTTTTTTTTTTTTGTGATATGCTACGTTTTGTATAAGAACACATTTGTTTATCCGAATCATAATTATGAACGAATGTTGTGCATCTCTCGGTAACACTCGCATCATTACCATTCTCTTCAGAAGATAGTGGTAACGGTGGAAAACGTCTCATTCTTTTAAATTTCAACTGCGTATCCCGATCTTTATTTAACTCTTTTATCAGTTCTTTCCTAAGATATCCATCATTAGCGTCTAATCGTTTTTCCACATCTTTTTCACACTCCATCTCGCGATATTCATCATTATGGTCTAATTGTTTTTCCAACTTTTTATCCATTTTATATTATTTTATACTTTCTATGATTTATATTTTATATTTATATAATTATATAATTTTTTTTACATTATAATAACATATTCAAAATCGGTATATTCTTAAATGGCGAATTCTCACCAAACAACAAACCCTTGCCGAGTCGCTCAACGTTCCGTCCACTCTTCAGATAGAGACCGTTTCCACTCAAAGAGTTGTCACCTCTAATGTGTTCTAGATACAATCCTTTACCACTGTCGTCAACGTGGACGTGACACACGGCTCCTCCCTTCTTCAAAAACAGTCCGCTGCCACCCATTAATTTCTCAACTGCCGAACTCGCGAGTCCCATGAGAGCTCCCATGCTGAGAGTCTTTCCGAGAAAGGGTAATGCCTTTGCGGCGAAGGGTAATGCTTTTGTGGCGATTCCTGCCAAGAGCGGTAGGAAACCGCCTTTCATTCTCAAATTTTATCTCAATTGAGCGGGACTCAATCTCACCGTCAACCCTCTTCCATCACGAATCGCTTTCTCCATCCTTTTGATTTGACTTCTGGTCCAGGCGATCGAATCCTGACCGCCACTCGTCAGATCTTCGTGAGTGAATTTGAATCTCACCGCCGCTCCTCGAGTTGTTAACGCTCTCTTAAGTTTCTTCCTCTGTCCTGCGGATATGTTCACGTTTTTAACCACGTATTGTGTCATAATTCTTTTTTTAAAATATATTTTCTTCAATTGTTTTTTTTGTTTTAATGATAATTATATATATTAAATAATTTTTGTAAAATTACTATTGCGTTTATTTTATTTTTGTTATTTATATATATACACAATATTTTTTTTTTTTCTTTTATATTTCTCTTATATGAAATCGTATCGTCACCCTCTCTCCGCAAAGATCTAACAGTTCACCATTTTGATCTGTCACAGTGGTTTTGAGACTATAAAACGTGTCTAAAATCACTGGTAGATAAACTAAATTTTGAGGTCGTTCCACGATCTTATAACCCGGCGACACGTTTGGAAAGAAGGAATAGATCGTCGGTTGAGTGCTACCATTCACGTAGCTTCCAGCAATCACATCCACGTTCACCAGAATGCTATTGACTGCGAGAATGTCGACCGTATTTTCAGATGCCGCGTGGCCTCGATACATCTTTCGATCGAATCCTAGCATCTTGCCTATACAATTGTCCGTGTTGAAATCCACTCGAAAATTATCTTCCAAATCCAACATCGTCTGTAAGGTATTAGGATTGGGAGTGAGTCTGATCTTTCCATCCGTCTTCATTCGCGTCTGAATGTAATTGTTCAAATCGTCTATGTCGTAACTTCCTTTGGGAATTTGAATCTCCAACCAATCCACTCCATCGGAATACTTAAATGAGTTATTCTTTTCGGTGACGTTGGGAAAGGAATAATAAGTCTCCAGATTCACCAACACCATCTCGTATCTTTTCTCTTTATTCAATTCGATGGAAGGTTTGAATTTCGCCGCGAATCGAGTCGAGTCACCACTCACCACGATTTTAATGGATTGTTTTGCAGCCGTATTCTCGGCTATCCGTTCTAACAATTCTCCTTGTTCGAACATTATATTTAATTTTATTTTTATTTTTTCAAAAACTAATTATTTGAAGATTTATTATTTTCTAATTTTTTTTTATTTTCACGCTCTATCTAATTATCATCAGAAACATAAAACTTGTCGAATCTGCACCGATATTTTCCGCGATTAAATTCCCTTGTCAAATCGATCACGACAAAATTGTATAGTCCTCCATCCCAAACCCTCTTACAGAATCTTCTGAATTCCGCCGTGCTCATGTCGATTGCGACGTGATCGCTGTAGATGTGATTGAGATTCTTGAGATCTTGGCGAAAGAGACATAGAAAATTAGCGTTCTCCCTTATCGTCTGTCTGGGCAATCGAAAATAATTCTGTTACAGATAGAAACAGTCCATGTTGCTGTGACGACCCCTAATGTAATACGATTCGCATCAGTTCTGTCTCTCCAAAAGCAGATCGTCGAAAATAATGAGATTCTTATCTTCCGACTTCAATTCTCTAGGATCCGGAACGTCGCTAGTGTTCTCATAAAATCGACACTCGACGTTCGAAGATGCATTTCTCTTCATCAATTCCATCGCTGCACCGTCCAAAATGGTCGAAACAGAAGCTTCACTTTTGTCGAATTCCTCCCTACTGTCAAAGATTCTGGCTATGATGTCATTGGGCAATCTACGATCCATGCATTCTCGAAGCAATCTGTATTCCGGTTGAAACAAGCTCTTGCCAAACACGAACAATCTGTCGTAATCCAACCAGTCGGGTCGGGACAACAGATTCATCAACAGATTGGTCTTTCCACAATTCGATTTTCCCACTATCAAGCCTCTTATGCTTTTGGGAAAGAACTCATTATTCGACCTCTTATTTGCAGCGTCGTTCCAAGACATATCTTTAATGTTCATCTTTGTTTTATTTTTTTTGTTATTTTAGATTTTTTCAAACACAATTTTTTATGTTTTATCAAACTCAGTTTGTTAATATTATTATTTATTTATATTACACCATTGCGAATTCTCTTCAATCCAGATCCACTCGTCATTTTGGCTAAATCTTGTACGGGTACCACAGCATCCTTAAAATCTTTCCAACTTTTCGGCATTAGCTCTAACGTAGCTCGCTTCGCCGGTGGACTGATCAACTTGTCGATCAATGCGTCGGCTGCCCTCTTGCCAGCCACAGAAGCTATCCTACCACTGGCTTCGGAAGCGGCTTTCTTACCAGCATCCAAAGCCGTCTTCTTACCGACCTCAAATGCAGTTGATGCGAGTTTTCTACCTGCATCACTCGTGAACGCTCGCACTATAGAATCGACGATGCCAGAACCGCCTTGCACGTAAGTTCTAATGTATCCCCTGTTCTTTATCACCAACATATTTTATTTTATAATATATATTTTGTTTTCACTGGTAAATCATTAGTTGTTTAAATACTTTTTATTATTCTAGTGTAAAATTTACTGTTTTTATTTTATATATTTTTGTTTGTTTGTTTGTTTCTCTCTACTTATTATATATATCAATCCTTCAATTCGTTCATCAGCCTTTTATAATGGTTTTTATTCAAAACCTTCTGTCTTAACAATTCATCACATATGCTAACTATATCATTATCTAATCCTGTGTTACCAGCACGTCTACTTGCCATCAACAATCTCAATCTCTGAAACAGAGCGTCAGAATCACTCAGAAGAAAAGTGGTTATCACTCCTTTCCTGGTTCTCGACTCGTCATATTTCTTATTCATATCCCATATGGGTTTCACCACCTTTGTCCACTTGTAACCTCTGCTGGCTTTGGGTCTCGTTTCTTCGGCATCGTTATTTCTCTTCATGGCGTTGGTCTGAACCAGAATGTCACCGTAATTGTCAAAATCCTGTTCCGTGTAATCTCCAGCTTGTCGGAAAGGAGCAATGAGCGCAGTCCATCAGTTATTTTATACTTATTCGAACCGACGATTAAATTATCATCATCCTTTCGCACTTCTGTGTTGCCCACAAAAATTCTACCGTCCGAATCCTCGCGAATTCCAAACAACAGATCTCTCTTACCATAATCCTCAGACGACTCGACGCTATCAGTGGTGATAGTCGAAGCTGTATTGTCACTTTCATTCACGTCGGTTTCGATTCTCACGGGAACGTAATCCGGTGTAGATTGAAAGGAAATCTGGTTTGTAAAACTACTGGGCAATGAACCCATTCTCAAAGAACCCTCTTTTATGGGTCTCAATTCATCAACAATCTCCTTCTTGCTTCGCTCTTGAACCTCCGTCACGGGTTTAAATATTTTTGTGGTCTCGCGTTTGAGTTCCATCTCTCCAAGACATCTGCTTCTGTCAGCCAATTGAATGCTCTTTTTGGCACGTTCATATTCATTTAAAAGCTGATCTTGGCATTTAGCATCCATCTGTAAAAACATTTTTTTTTTTCGTTTTTAAATTATTAATATTTCCTTTGAGTATGCTAATGTGAGTTATTCATTATTTTCAAAATTAAATGTATAATTATTTTTATGTTTTGAGTAAATAAAAATCTTCTGTCTTTAATATAAGAACTAAAAATCAGTTGAGAAAAAAAAACATTTACAAAAATAAACCTCTCTAAATGAGTTTTGCTCTCGAAAGTGTTAAATCGCAACCGCGCTTATTCTCACCATAAGGAAAACTCGAATAATCAAAAATCACAAGTAAACATATCAGTAATGTAATGCTTTCAAAAAAACGCGTTTAAATCATATCAATTAATCTTTTGAACTGTTTCCGCTTTCATCCATAGAATAGTTTTTCAGTTAAACTATTTAACTGACAATTGACACTCATTTGAATAAAAACCCGTAATACATTTCGAGCGTGACAAATGGCGTTCTCAGTAAGTTTATACAGTAGGGATTTTCCAAAAAACTTAGTTTTTTTTTTTCTGTTGAGTTTGGAAAACCCCACTATGGGTATTCCCCCTACTTACATCAGAAATGGGAGTGCCCAATAGTAGTCTATTAAGTTTGGAAAAATGCACTATGGGTATTCCCCCCACTTACGTCAGAAATGGGAGTGCCCAATAGTAGTCTGTTAAGTTTGGAAAAATCCCCTCAAAAACAATAGCAGATTCTGAGACACTGTCCGAGAATTCGCAAACCACCTTTTTGATGCTGTCCTAGAAGCCGCAAAACGTTTTTTGCTCGCGTTCACCAACGATGGATCGATAGTCTGATCCATGATGGGAACGTCAACAAAAATTTTTAAGTAAAAAAAAAAAGTGAAAAATGTACAATTTCATACATTTTTCACTTTTTTGAAAAACGTGTACATTCGACACGTTCGCCAATGGGTATTTGAACGTTAAAAGTGTGATCTAGGAGTCTCAAAATAACAGCGGATTCTGGGACACCATAAAAAATGACATTTTTTGCGAATGTGCTCGCGATTTAACACTGAATCCTATGATGGTAAACGCACCATGTACGTGTACGGTACATGTACAACGTGTCCCAGAATCCGCCTTTATTACCTACTAATGTTTGCATTGCAACTAAACAAGTAATCACACAGAAATAATGTGTGAAAGTTTGTTGCTTGTACTAGCTCGTATTTTTAACAGGCGACTCAAAAGATTACCGACATGTTGTTTTAGGCACTAGCTTTTCTATATATTATGTTCGTTTCGAGAATTTCGTCACCAAACTCCTAAACTGCTGTCTCTCCTGTGGGTACTTCCCAAAATGTTGGAAAGTGGCCACAGGAGTCATGATACCTAAACCCGACAAAGACCTTACCAACCCTTCTAACCACCGCCCAATCAGCTTGCTTAGCTGTGTTGGAAAATATTTGAGCAGATTCTCACTACGAGACTTCGCAGCTATCTGGAATCAATAAACTTTTTCAACAAATGGCAAAGAGCATATAGGAGTCAGAAAGAGGGAATCGAGCACGTATATAGACTGGTCGATTATATGAAAACAGCATTTAGTCAAAACGAAATCGGAACAGCACTTTTCTTGGATGTAGAAAAAGCAGTCGACTCGGTATGTCACAATGGCGTGAGATATAAACTAGCGAAAATGGGATTACCCGCTAAAATTCTGAGGATCATATCATCATTTCTAACTGACCGAAAAATCAAGGTGAGGGTTAAGCGCGAGGTGTCAGAGGAAGTAATACTCGAAGCGGGAACACCACAAGGGTCGGTTCTAAGTCTGCTTCTTTTCATAATGTATGTGAATGATATAGAAAAAGTAGGGAAAAACTGTGTTGAACTATCGCAGTTCTCAGATGACAAAGGCATTTGGACGACCAGCAAGTCCAGAAACATAATTAAAAATCGTCTGCAGGATACCATTCGAGATCTTGAGAGCTGGTGCGCCCTATGGCGCATCAAACTCAATGCCGCCAAAACTCAAAAAGTTACGTTCTTCAAAAAGCAAAGGAAAAAACCAGTCCCCAGTATCGATCTCCAGTTATACGATCACAAACTAGAAGCAAACAAAGAGGCCAAAGTTTTGGAATTTATCCTAGATAGCAATCTCAGTTTAAACAGTCACGTAAACCCCATTGCGGTTAGAGCAACTAAACGTATCAATTTTCTGAAGATGATCAGAGGTAGAAATTGGGGAGCAAACAAAGATGAGCTTCTCAAGCTCTACAAAACATTTATACGTCCGGTACTAGAATATGGTGCCATAATAACAAGTGACCTGAGCAAAACCAACATTCAGAAGACTTTCAGGTAGCTAGATTTCTAGCCTCGAACGAGCTTATTTTATGATTTTGATATTTTATGTGCTCGTTCTCAGCTAGAAATTTAAAGGCGATTTTTCAATCGGACGTTCGTAACGGTTTTTCGGTACGAACGGTTTGGGTGTATAAAAATGACTGAATTACCTTCTTTCACAGGCTTATTCCAGTTTGCAGTTCAAGTTGGTCACCTCTTGAACAATTCTGCACAAAAATATTGCCCAGTTCGATGTTTGTTATTCCAAAAATGTTCAATATTCGACATGGTCCTAGCAACAAGAAAATACAGCAGTGCTGTGCAAAAAAGGACGATGAAAATATGCCAATGCAGTTTTACTGAAAAGACGTGACGTCAACATTGACCTGTATGTTTTTATTTGCAATACATTTTGGGCCCGTATACCGAATTTGGTCAAAATCGGCCCAGTAGTTAGCCCGTTGCTAAGGTGGCGCTCTGGTTGCTAGGGAAGTCGCGTGACGTTAACATTGACCTATCTGTTTTCATTTGCAATGCATTGTGGGTCCGAATACCGAATTTTGTCAAAATCGGCCCAGCAGTTGGCCCGTTGCTAAGGGGGCGCTCTGGTTGCTAGGGAAGTCACGTGACGTCAACATTGATCTGCCTGTTTTCATTTGCAAAGCATTTTGGGTCCGTTTACCGAATTTGGTCAAAATCGGCCCAGTAGTTAGCCCGTTACTAAGGGGGAGCTCTGGTTGCAATGGAAGTCACGTGAGGTCAACATTGGCCTCTATGTTTTTATTTGCAATACATTTTGGTCCGTATACCGAATTTGGTCAAAATCGGCCCAGTAGTTAGCCCGTTGATAAGGTGGCGCCCTGGTTGCTAGGAAAGTCACGTGACGTCAACATTGACCTATCTGTTTTCATTTGCAATGCATTTTGGGTCCGTATACCGAATTTTGTCAAAATCGGCCCAGTAGTTAGCCCGTTGCTAAGGGGGCGCTCTGGTTGCTAGGGAAGTCACGTGACGTCAACATTGATCTGTCTGTTTTCGTTTGCAAAGTATTTCGGGTCCATATACCGAATTTGGTCAAAATCAGCCCAGTAGTTAGCCCGTTGCTAAGGGGGCCCTCTGGTTGCTATGGTAGTCACGTGACATCATGATTGATCTGTCTGGTTTCATTTGCAATGCATTTTGGGTCCGTATACCGAATTTGGTCCAAACCGGCCCAGTAGTTAGCCCATTGCTAAGGGCGCGCTCTGGTTGCTAGGGAAGTCACGAGACGTCAACATTGATCTGTCTATTTTTATTTGCAATGAATTTTGGGTCCGTATACCGAATTTGGTCAAAATCGGCCCAGTAGTTAGCCCGTTGCTAAGTGGGCGCTCTGGTTGCTAGGGAAGTCACGTGGCGACACGATTCACTTGTCTGTTTTCGTTTGCAATGCATGTTGGGTCCATGTATCAAAATAGGTCAAAATTGGCCCAGTAGTTTGCCCGTTGCTTGGGGCGTGCTTTACTTGCTATGGTCGTCACGTGACATAATCAGTGACCCATTAACCCCACCCCCTCCCACTCAATATATTAAGGGTCCCTTGACCCTATCCTATGAGGGTGAAAGCAATGGTGGAGAGCCATCACTTGTTCTAGCGTCCGAGTATATCCTTGAAAAAATGTAACCTCATTTGTCCCCGGTTCCTTTGGGAAAAATCCCCAAAATTTTAATCAGCCAGAGTCATTCTCGTGAAGTCTCATCTCGTTAACTACTTCCTACGTTAAAAAAAGTGTGAAATTAGTATAAATGACTCACGAGTTTCGACGTCGGCTTCGCCTCCGTCTCAACGCGGGCGCCTCCGGCGCCTTCGTCCTTTATAAAAATCAACAAGATTTCCTAAGGTTCCGCTCCACAGTTTTCAAGGCATTTTCAAAAATGGCGTGCCATGTGTTCTATTCCACTGCCAATGAAGCCAAACTCATTTGCATTACCCCTGACATGTATACATTTTCTAAATTGGCTGAACCTAGTGAATACAGCCTGATAAGATAAAACGGATACATTTAATTGTGGGTGGCATAACTTCCAGTACAACATGAAGCCACGACCCTAAAATTTGACTGAAAAATTGCCAAAACCAGCCATTTTCAGGCACTTGGCAGCCACAAAAGCAGAATTTTCCCAGCTTCAACACCTACCCAGGCCTGGAACACATCAACTCCAATTACAAAAGAGAGAAAAAAAAATTCTATGTTTCCGTCTCATTTTTTGGCTACACACCTGTAAACAATCTCGTGTAAAAATGACGTCTGAAAAGTTGGCCTCATTTTCTGAGCCACTGTTTCACAGGAATCCCATGCTGTCATGACACTATGCATCAGGCATCCATCCAATGACCAAAACATTAAAGTCTACTTGCCAACAAGTAGTCTCATGCTTTCAAATACCTAATACTAAAAATACAGACCTAATTTATGTGGGGTCAGATTCAGTATAGGCCTTTTATTTCAAAATTCTGTGCAGAAGTACGAAACTGTGGAGCGGAACCTAATTTCACATGGGATTTACCATCTCACCGTGACGTCACAGTCAAATCCTAAACTCGGGAGCCACAAAGCGGGCCAATTTAAGAACGATATTTGAATTGGGAGGGAACTAAAAGGCAACGTAATACAAAAATGTGAATTGGCCTATTTTTCACATAAATCCTTCGGACAAACAATATTGTTTTTATTTGGCACTCCCGACATCGGTTTGAGCTGTCAGAGCAAGTGACCTCAATCAAACTCAGAAGAAAACAATGAATAATGAACTCGCAAAAGTGTGAAGCGCAGTGGCACGTTACAAACTATTTTTTTAATTCCCAAATAATATTTATTAGAAAATCATACTCGACACCACATGATAATAGTTTTATATGCCGCTATTTATAATATACTATGATCATTGGGGTGACCAGTATGATTTTCGAATAAATATTATTTGGGACATAAAAATCGTGTGTAACGTGACCTTGTGTGTGAAGTATATGAACAAATTGAAAGTTGGGGTACTCTCTTGTTCCACTTCATTCTTCTTTTTTTGTGTGGGGGGGGGGGGGGAGAGAGATTTTGCTCAAAAAATGATTCGCGTGCATTATCGAGGCTCGTAACACCAAGGTGGGTGTGTGGAAAATGGCAGCCCCTCTTCCCCCATCTTACTGCCTGCATGTGGCCTGGGGATCTCTGCAGTGAAATTTTGAAAAATATGATGGCCTGAGATCGAATTTAGATCCCCGCCCACACACACAACGGCTGCCTTTCCCACCTTGTAATTGGGAGGAAATCAGTCACATTTGGAGTACAACCATTTTTTTAGCAAGCCCCCCCCCCCCCCCCCCCCCCACACACACAAAAGATTCGATAAAAAGCCATTTTAGGGGCTCGTCTCCAATTCCTTCCTGGTAGACAAGGGTATAAAAGTTGTAAATATGTTTTTGAGCTAGCACCCCCCCCCCCCCCCCACCCCCCTGCCACCGCATTCGCCTAACTGATCAAAATATGTAAATATCTTTGTAACTGATGCTGGACACATCACCATATATACACACCACACCACAAGGCCAATAACGCATGCATGGGTCAATAACGCATGCATGGGTGTACAAAACTCCATACATTACCAGAAAGGACATTTTCCATGTGTGGACGAACAAAACCTTATATTGTATCGTGACATACGTTAACAACACTTGGAATTTTTTTTTTTTATTTATTTTTTTTATTTTCATATATCAAATGTTTGTACACAACTGCATCGTATGAAATATTTTCAACAAAAACATTTGAATGCCGGACATGTGCCCCCCCCCCCCCCCCCCCACCGGAAACTGCCAAGGCTGGCGAAAGAATATACGAAAGAATAAGAGAGACCCAAAGTCCGTAATATAATTTTCTGGGTACGTCCTATTAAATAGTAATTTTTTAGAATAATAAATGATGACAGGCAGGGTGGGGGGGGGGAGTTATCAGGGCCGTCCGAGGTGGGGGTGGTGGGGAGGTAACCGATGGAGTAACACCGCCGTGGGGGACCCGGTAGCATAGGCGTATGGGTTAATGTTTTAGGGGGGGGGGGGGGGGCTGGGATATTTGCCCGAAAAATGATTTCGCCGCAATTCCAATTGGCCCGAAAAAAATATGAAATCGCCCGAAAATTCAATTTTTAATATGAAATTGGCCCGATAAATCCAATTTTTTTCACATTCATACGCCTAGGCCCGGTAGCTTCCCTGCTGGAGTACAAGCTCCTGCATTCTTATGCAATTGAAACCATGCTTTGTGGTGGATATTTCAATATTACGCGCCGTCTCCGCAAGAATTCATGGTCATGTGCCATCCATTAACGGCGGGCTCCGGTGTTACTACATCGGTTACCCCCCCCCCCCCCTCGACGGCCCTGACAACTGACCCCCCCCCCTTGCCTGTCATTATTTTATTATTGTGTCCGACACGAAACATGTTTATTGTATACCGTTGTTCAAGTGCTTTTCGCAGTAAGCAGTAATAAAATGATGACAGACAGGGGAGGGGGGCAGTTGTCCGGGATTGGAGGGGGGGGGGCTCATGTCCATATTTGCTATAACGAGGGGGCTCATTCCGGGGCGGGGGGGGGGGCTCATGTCCGGGGGCAAATGTCAAGGGGGAGCACTCGTCCGGGGGGGGGGGGGCACATGTCCGGCATTCGGAGATATTTCACTCTATGCAATGCGCGAAATCTCAAGATTGTGCGGTTTCTCGTGAGTCGTTAGAAATCACATATTCTCCCATTTTCAAACTTTGCGATGAATCCACACCAGCATGAATATGTTGGTCGGAATATAGTGTGGTCATGTGTAAAAACGATGGGCCACCCTGAACTTCCACAGTGCCAATTTCCAATTTTTTCCGTTTGAAGCTTACGAATCCCGACGACGAGAGTGGTAGACCCCTTTTCGTTTCGTTTTAGTCATCACCTCGCCTCTATACGCGCGTGGGACAATGCGTGTGTGTGTGTGGGGGGGGGGGGGGGGGGGGGGGGGGTAGATAGTAGTGTGCTATACCCATACTTAAACGACCGATTGATAACTCGGAGCTAAAATTGATAAAAGTATTACCAAACATATTTAATGCTATCTTTTATAAATGAATGTCAGTCATTCCCCACCACCAGGAGACCTGTCCAACCGGAAGTTATCACCTGAATATTTAACACCCGGACAGGAGCTGAACTAAGGGCCTTATTTCCTGGTGGCGAATGTGTCCGGGTGGCACATCATATATAGACGGGCAAATGTTGGGGGGGGGGGTGAAGCTGGATTGCTGTATTTCCCTGGTGAGGGGGCCTAGGCCTATATCAGTGACCGGCACTACCAGTGGTGCAGGCCGTCGACAGGAGGTAGGAGGGGCGGGGATTGTAGTAACAAGAGGCAGACGTTAATGGGCCCCAGTCGCGTCACAGCCAGAGTACAACCTCAAGCACTCCTATGCAGTTGAACCATGTTTTCTGGTGGTTATTTCAATATTACGCGAATTCCACGTTCCCCCACTCCCTCACGCGAAGAATTCATGGTCATGTGTCAAAATTAAGGAAACCTCATCTTTTGACATCCATAAAAAACGATTTTGTTTTTTGCCTTCCCCCACCTACGAGAAAGGAACGCCCCTTTCGTACTCGCCTCACACGACTGGGTATGATGGCGCATGCGCACCGCCTCGCGGCTAGACATTAACACGGGGCCCAGTCCAAACTTGGACCCAAAGTCCTTTATATATTATTTTGGTGTTTTTAGTCCTTTGGAGCATATCAGACCAAAAAATATATTACTGACTTCAGGTCCAAGTTTGGACTACACGAGCCCCTTTTTTCTCTCGATCCGGGCCTGGATATTCCTCGACGGCCCTGCACTGATGAGATCGATCATTCGTTATTATCAATGTATTTCCGTTTTATTCGAGAATAAGAGTTAGAATGCTCGTTGGCGATTTTATTTGAAACACAGTTTTTATTTTGTTTTAGAACGTGTTCCGGAAAACTGTTAAATGTTTTGATATTAAGACGCTCGTATCAGCTTGTATCGGCGTTTTTGTTGAAGAATCTTCTTTAAAACTTGTTACTTGACTTCGTTTCGGCTGAGTGTCCATTGCCAATTTTCAATGTCCCAAAAAGTGTTCCCCCGAAACATGCAGGTTATGAACCACTAAATAAGTGAACACGTGACCTGGAGCATTTGTGTGTTGTGAGTAGGATTAAATAGGGCTGATCAGTTGATTGGTTAAATATATTTTGACTTTGAAAACATTAATTAAAATTTTGATTCTCCACTTTAGAAAGGATTAATAAGTTTGTTTGTAATTTGGTGCCGGAATGTGTGAGAATCTCTCAAAAACATGAGGCATGGGGGAAAAAGTTGGAAGGTCATTCAGTGCAAGGACCATACGGTAGTTGTAAAAATTCAAAATTTAAACTGAAATTTGGTGTGGGCAACATATATTTTTTTCCAGTTTAAGTTTTTCAAGAGATGATGTACTTTGTAAATGTATAGGTATTTTTTTTCAAACAACTTGGTGTGTTGTACAGAGAGTGGAAGGTTAACACTGTGGTCAATGGGATTTTATTTAGTGGTTCATAACCTGCACTGATTGTCGCATGAACGGGAAGAAAAACATTTTTTTAATGCGGTAGGTGTTATCCATGTCAATAAATATCCGATTCTTTTTCAGTGTTGTTTAGCAAGCACATACAATGTTATTTGTTTTGGACCGAACGACCAGCATGTATTTAACAAGGACCAATTTTCTAAACTTGTTTCTCGTTTCGTGGTATATAATGAATACAAGGTCCAGATGTGGAGCCCAGTGTGCGTTTTCCGTGGTTCTATACATCCCAACCTTAATTTTGATGTACAGTTGTTACGGCGGTATCGGATCACCTTTCAAAAATTGGCCGTCGCCAGTTCAATCGATGCATTTTCCTATTAAATATATACGTGTGTGTAAAGACAGTTGTCTCCTTGAAAAATGCAAACAAGTTTCAGACCGATATTGTACATGAAAGTGACAAAATAATGCAAGCCTTTTAATGACCTGATTGCGGCGGTTCCGGATCAATTTTGGCGATATCGGATCACGCATCCCATTGTACAGTTGCGCTTGAGATATCGTACCTAGATGGGGGAACATGCCTTGTCTGCAGTCCGGGGGTAGTAATGAAAGTATTCCCACTGGAAGCATTCAAAGGAACTACTTATTTCTTTCTTGGGTAACTCTAAATCTCAACCAAAAACACGTAATAAAAATAAAGTGATATAAATTTTAATGGCCACAACAAAAAACGGTTTCTCGAAGAAATTACAATAAATCACGTAAAAATCATTTTCAAAATATCCCCAGGATTGTTAAATGAAATTGTTTATATCTTTGTTGTATAATATAAGAAGCATTTTTTTTCAACTCCACCCCCCCCCCCCCCCCCCTGCAAACGCCAAATTAGTTAACAGATACATGCAGCTGTCGATTTGTAGAAACTGTCAGGGTATAACCCTAGCACATCGACACTCATAAAAAATTATCGTGTAACTTAAAATTTTCATTTTTTGCTTCAAAAACATAGGTTATGACCCCCTCATTGGAACGAGCGTGGTGCGCGCCTTCCAATGAATGGGGGGCAGAACCTATGTTTTGGAAGCAAAAAATGAAAATATTAAAAAAAGATTGAATTGCGATTTTCGTGTATAGCGCTGGCAGATTTTGACCGTTCCTTTATAAAAAAAAAGTACCATGGTAAACCATGGTAAATCCCAAAATACCCTGGTAATACTATGGTATTACCAGGGTATTTTTGGGATTTACCATGGTTTACCATAGTACTTTTTTATAAGGGTTGCGTGGGGAAAGGGTTAAAACTTGTTTACTGATATTATTTGTTTATTGGTTTTGGGGTTTAGCGACTTTTCGACAGCCAGGGTCATATCGTGTCGGAGACAGTTTTATATGTGGAGAAAGTCAAGAGTCATTGATGAGAACTACCAAGCAGAGACGAGTAATCGTCATCTCCTCAATATTCTTACTCCAGTCCACCCGTGCTCGTATCAGTTGTTGTTTGGAGGTTCATTGGTGAATTGTAACCGTGAAAGCCTACATGTACAGTGTATGTATGGAATTTAGACTACCGGGAGAAAATAAATCAACAAAGATGAACAACTGGCAGCTCAACAACATGCTAGTAGTATAGGTCGTATGAATCATGCCCTATTTGGGAGATTTTTCGGGGAGCAATTCGGGGGAGCCAGTGTTAAATTCCCATAGAAGGAAGGGGACTACTTTTGGGGGAGCAATTTGTGGGAGCCACCTTTCGGGTGAAAACCATGATGTTGGGTTTTCTGCCTGCCTGCCTGCCCCCCCCCCCCCCCTCCCCACGGGTCCTGTCTGCTTGCCTGCCTGGCCTCTGGCCAGACTTAACCTTCCTGTCTGTTCTGGGGGTCCTGCCTGAAGGAAGAGTCGTTCAGGCAGGCAAGTAGGTAAGACCTGCAGGAGCAAGCAGGACCCGGGGAGGCAGTCGTCGAGTCATATGTGGAGTCACTCGCAGTACGTAACCACTTCCGGAATCATGGCTGTTTTGAACCATGGTTTATACACGAAAGATGGCTCCCCCAAAAGTAGTCCCCTTCTATGGGAATTTAGCACTGGATCCCCCGAATTGCTCTCAGAAAAATCCCCTGATCCATACGACCTATACTACTCATACCTGCAGTGGTGGGGGCAGGGTTTAATTTAATCGCATAAGTGTCGATAACAAGTTTCTGAATGTGTCATAGGGTAAAGCGTTTCACTCCGGCTGCCAACGCGGGGGAGGGGGGGGGGGCGATGACGTTGTGTACTAGTTTAAGAGGTACTGCACGTCGATTGGGTGCATGTCTTCAGCACCTGTAACCTTGCTTGTGTAGACTGAAAGAGTTAGAATGTTGAGGAGTTGACAGTAGCTCGTTATTCCTTAGAGGTTCTCTCTGTGTACTTCGGCTTCCTGCACCAGTAAAACTGTTACTATCACCAGATGACAATGACTGTCTGCAGAGGCGTCGCGAAGGCCCGCGATGGTGGGCAGAGCTTGGTTTCCAGAATGAAGGGGGTTAGGTCCCAATTAAGGACACACTGTCATGATATGTCAGGTATGAGGTGGGTCAGGTACGGAAGGGGGTACCCCCTCGTGGGTGTGGGGGTTCACACCTCCCCCGGGAAGTTTTTTTTAAATTAGATGCCTCGAGAGTGAGTGTGGAGCGCTACAGAGTCGTTACAAGTCATTTTCAGACCCAAATAATCTTCTTTCAAACCACTTGAAATAAGATTATTTGGGTCAGAAATTAGCTTGAATAAAAGCACTCGCAGTGACTTGCTCCCACGGGCAATGACAAGACAGAATTCGAAATAGTAATGTGGTAAATGAGCTGGATGGTATGTCCGAGCTGGAAAAATACGACATATTATCGTCCTTTGAATGAAATGTCGAGTTATTGTGGGACCAGTTTAAAATTGCGTCCAACTCCTAGTAATGGTGGGTGGTGGGAGTGATTCTTAGGTAGGTAGTTAGTTGTATCTTATGACTATGTCATAACATGGTTTTTAGTGCTATACAATACATGTTTTTCAAGTGGAGGAAATAGCACCGGAAATTATATGACGACAGTGGAGCATAACTCCTGTTAGTGTGTGTGTATTTGGGGGGGGGGGGGGGGGGGGATCATTTTTTCGGCAAGTAGTTGCACTTTAAGCCGCAATATAATATTCAGTGCAATATATCCCGCAGGGTTATATTGCGGCAATAGAGCATAACTCCCGTTAGTGTTTGCGTGGTGTTTGGGGGGGGGGGGGGGGGAGTTGTACCTCATGCCGTACTATAATTTTCAGTGCAATATATCCCACAGGGTACATAGCATCGGAAATTATGTAACGGTAATAGGGTAGAACACCTGTAAATGTGGGTTGGAAGGGGCTGATTTTAGTCGGTAAAATAGTGTACCTCTTATGTCGTAATATATATAATTCTCATTGCTATATATCCTACAGGGGTATATATAACATCGGAAATTATATTACGGCAATGGAGTAATATATACCTCCTGTTAGTGGTGAGGGGAAGCTAAACAAAAGTTATTCTTTCGATCGCAGTTAGTGGCTGAGTGTGTGTGGGGGGGGGGGGGGGGGTACAGTACAGTACAGTCAAACGTGGGCGGGCACTTTTCCAAAAGGGGGCATTTTGCCAACGCAAGCTCTTCAGAGATCACTTGATTGAGAAGTTAGCAGAATTTCTATTGGTTTAAACCGAGGCTTCATTAAAAAAAATCTGCTGGAGACCTCAACAGGTTTTTCCCACAATGCAATGCTCACGTGTGGGAAAGTGTCCGCCCACGCTAACTCTACTGTAAGTAGCTTATTATTGTTTGAAATGCCACCAAAGTATTGTTGATTCCGAATTTTCACTTAAATATTAAAATGGACATGTCGAACCTTTTATTGGACATTATGTCGGGACTGACGTTTTTGAAACGATATCGTAAGCGCCCACCTCGGAAGTGGCACCCGAGGAGCATATATATAGGAAGTGTCGCTAATCCCCAGTGGAAAAAAAACTGTGCACAAATTTTAACAGGCGTCGCAAATTACTTAAATTAACCCGTCAACAACAGCTAACATGTAGTTTGGACCTTGATCAACTTGATCTACCAGGCGCATACATTCTCCTTCGGGCATTTGCCCTAACGTTTCAATCAAGAGTGAATGGACTGTGGAACATTTGAATGGTAAATTATATAATTACAAAGTATAACAGCCCCCCCCCCCCCCACCCCCACCTATTTCCAGTGGTGCTGGCCAAGGCGGAAAACTAGGAGTCGGATCCCCGATGGGCTCTGCAAATATGCCATTCCACAGGATCCCTAAAAGTACTTCAAAATCGACGAAAAGACACATCCGGATGGCAAATCCACAAATCCCTGACCGATAGTCCTGGTGATCAACTCCTCCCTGACCTACAACAGACCCCGAGAATCTAGGAAAATGCTTCTTCTGTACAACAAACTTCCGCATTTTGTTTATCCATGCACCCCCCCCCCCCCCCCCCCCCCCCCCCCCCCAGTTTCATCCTGCAAAATGCATAATAATACGAGTAGATTATCGTGGATTTTTTTCTAGGTGTGTGTGTGTGTGGGGGGGGGGGGGCGGTGTGTATAAAAATTCTCATAATGTTTTTCACATTTTTACTTTACTGAAAAGGCTAGTTTGGCTAGAAATGTTTTACAAGGGTTATCGATTTACAACTTGTGTTAAAGTTTCTTCTTTGCCCATTGGCACAGATGACTGTGGCGAACTACGTAGGGGGTGGGGCAGTTTCGTGTCCTCGCTGTTCTCAAATACTCTGGGGAATCTTTAGAGCCTGTTCGGAATCCTTGCTAAGTTTGCTCAACCAAAGATTCAACGCAGGACCTCTGCCATAATAGACCAGCGCACCAATTTTCGAAATGGGAGGGGGCTCACTCTGGCCGACTGGGGCTACGCTTCAGCATGTTTAATCTGTGATCTAACATGTCGAGACGTAGTCCTCCGTCCGCGCCAGACTGGCCTAGAGCCCCCCCCCCCCCCCCCCGTGCCTGTGTTTGCCAGCGTTCCGCCCTGTGAACCCTCTGTCTGGGTGTTAGTGTTAGTCCAACCAAAGCCCGAAAGAAACCCAGTGGCATCTCCAATACATTTGAATGCGAAGGTTCGGAATGCGCATTTCACATTTGTCGTATGTGCCCACAGGATGAGTAATGTCATCCGACGAAAATGCCGGAGTTCTCCGACGTAGGGGGAGGGTCATAGTCCCCCCCCCCCCCCCCCCCCCCCCCCCCCCCCCCCCCCCCCCCATTAGCGCCATTTCTGCAATCCATCAGTTTCCCGAATTTCGTTCATTTTTTGTTCGAAATGTCCAAGATTTGACAGTTTTCAAGCTCCCCAGCCCCTTCCCGGTCCGCACAGCTGTAGTGCTATTTTAAGGGCCTATATAAGTAATGAAATTTTGTTTATTTTGAATATTCTCACCTCCGATATTCCTTCATTTCAAATTAAATATACACAAAATGTACATCAAAATGAAGGTTGGGATATATAGAACACGAAACACATGTGTAATCAACTCATAGAGTCAACTGTAGGCACCACTGGTTCCTGGAAGTCTGCTGCCGTATTCGCACCAGAATGATAATTTAATAATATTTCACGAAAACAACTTTTTAGAGTAGGAAACTTGGGGGGTATCTCTACAGGATGGACATCTCTCAATTTATACCGTATCCAAACCTTGTATGTGTTCCCGCACGGTTGACAGGTGCGCCCACATTCACGGCTGCCGTTGTGGTTAAGATACCACATCACGCAGCCATTTGAGCGTGCGCAACCTGTCACTGGAAGCGTTACTCAATATAATATAATCTTGTACAGCACTGAATATAAAGCATTTTCAGTATTAGACAGCCATTCGGATCCAAACAAGAGTGTAGATAGGTCCAGTGTAAACGGCAATGTATTGATTGTCAAGTCACGTTCAACATCAAATAATGTACAATGCATGAGGAAATGCTCAGCTGTCTCTAAATCGCCACATCGACAGAGTGGGGTTGCCGATAAGTGGTTTTCATATAAGTGTGTGTTAATGTTGCTGCATCCCAAACGCAGTCGACAGTGGTATATCTGGGCTTTTCTGGATTTGGCCCCTGTGTAAAATATTGGTGGCCGAATGGTTGAATTGTTGAGGAATTTTCGAAAATCTATGAGTGAAGGGTTTTCCCTGACCAAAAGGGGCAGTCTATTCCATTGACTGGTTACCTCCGGGATAAACGATGATTGATATAAGTTGGTGTGGCAAAATGGGACACGGTGATACTTGCAGTTCGGAGATTGTGATTTTGGTTAATGGCTGTATTCAGAGGCGGAACTTTTGCCGAGATATACGTGGGTGTTAGTTTGTGGTACATCTTGAAGAACTGAATTAGTTTATGCTTTCGGCGTCGTTCCAGTAGTGTTTCCCACTGAGTCTCTGAATAGAGACGATTCTTACTGGCGCTCAAAGTGGCACCAGTGACTATTCGCGCTGCATCTATTTGAATTTTTTCTAGCTTAGCAGACTGCGTTAAAGAGCAATTATCCAGACACAGTCAGCATATTCTAAAAGGGGACGAATGAAAGCAAAATATATTTTTTCAAGAATCTTCCTATCCAGGGTAAACTTGAGGGCCCTCAGCATGTCAATGCGTTTCCTGGCTTTGGAGCTTATGTGTTCGATATGGTCGTTCCACGTGCAACTTTTGTTCAAAATTACACCTAAATGCTTGTGACGAGTAACGTCGGCAATTTCGGTCCTTCCTAAATATAATTCTGGGTGAACCGGGGCATTTACTTTACGTGATATTAGCATCGTTTCAGTTTTTTGAGCATTGAACTCAACCAACCATGTTTTGGCCCAATGTTCGATTGTTGCCAAATCACGATTGATTATGAGTGCAGCTTGGTCAGGATTTTCGACGATAAGGTATAATGATGTGTCATCGGCAAAGAGACGGATACTGCTGGACAAGTTATCAGTAATGTCGTTTATGTGTATCAGAAATAGTAAAGGGCCAAGGATTGAACCTTGCGGAACACCAGTCATTACTGGTCTCCAGGGAGACGACTCGGAGCCCAGCACTACCCTTTGATACCGGTCGGACGTGTAGGATTTTAAGAAAGTTAAGAGGTCATCAGATATTCCTATTTTCTCAAGCTTATAAAGGAGCCCAGCGTGCCACACCTTATCAAATGCTTTACTGACATCGCAGAATACAACTCGAACCTCCTTACCATCATCAAGAGCATGACAAAACTCATCATTGAGGTCAGTCAGTTGTAAGACCGTAGAATCGCCCGAGATAAAGCCGGACTGGAACTGGCTCAGTATATTATTCTCACATAGGAACTTCCACAACCGCTTGAAAACACATTTTTCAAGCAGCTTACCAGTACAGCTAATCAGTGATATCGGTCGATAGTTGGTAATTATGTTAGAGGGGTTCTTTTTCAATACTGGGGATACATTGGCCTTTTTCCACAGTTTAGGGAAATAACAATTGTCCAGTAAGACATTAAACAGAGTTGTTAATGGCATACACAACGAATGTCTACATTCTTTCAGAAGTCGTGGGCTTATTTGGTCTGGTCCAGACGCTTTGGACACTTTGATATTCTTCATTGCCTTGAGTATTTCTGTTTGTTCCAAGGTTATTTTCCGAAGATGTGCCGGGGCTGGCTGGGGTGACCCTGGCAAGGACGCAGTCGTCTCATCCAGGGTAGAAATAGAGCAGAAATATTCATTGAACACTTCTGCCTTCTCGAGATTAGTTGAATAAAGATTGCCTAAATGGCTTATAGTAGGGGTGTCTAATCTTGTTTTGCCAATGAATATTTTTAATGTTTTCCACCAATTAGATGAAGATGTTTCTGGAGCACTTAACGTTGCTTGTACTTTAAAAATGTACTCGACTTTGCCTTTCTAACCGCGGAAACAATTTCGTTACGTTTAGTTTTATATTTATCCCAGTGGTGTAATAAACCAGAGCGCTTTGCCCGGCGATATAATCGAGTCCTCTGTCTTATAAGTAAACGTATATTATTATGCATCCATTTTGGTTGATTGGGCCTTGAGGTTATATGTTTAGAGGGAATGAATTTATATGCTACGTCAAGTATTTTTTCAGTAAAATTCTCAACTAACGTGTCAAGACAAGAGTGGTTAACACACTGTCCCAATCTAAATTGTTGTAGGCATTGTTCAGCCCATCGTAATTACCCCCAGCCGTACTGCCAAATACGTCTCCTAAAATTATTACAAGGCGCTTTTTGGAAATCCAGGTTCTATAAAAATTGGGCAGTGGATACCGTGTCATATCGGGTACAAGGGGTTCGAGGACTTCACATCTTAGAACATTAACACTGTCGCTAGCAGCAAAGAGGTCAAGCAATGTAGCCGTTGATTCGGTAAAGCACGTGTGGTTCTCTAATAAGCTGTTTCAGATTGAACTGATTGCTTATGTCGCGGAAGTGCCCTCGAGGTTCACCATACTGATTGTCATTGAAATCTCCAGTTATAACGATATCAGAAATTAGAGTGTCTTTAGCTTTATCGATGGAGGCCATAACATTATCCCATACGTCTGGGGTACTATTCGGTGGGCGGTAGAATACTCCTAAGAGTAGTGACTTTTTATATTTTGTAAATACCTCCGCCCAAACACATTCGACGCCGTTCATTTCAAGGTCAGGTCTTTGCCGAAAGTTCAAACCATATTTTATGTAAATGGCGATGCCACCCCCTCTAGTTGAACGGTCATATCTCAATGGTTCCTGAAATCCACAAATCATAATATCGGATGTTATGTCGCAGCTTTGTAGCCAAGTTTCAGTAAAGGCTAATATATCGTAGGGGGGTGATTCATACTCTATGACGTTCAGTTTTGGTTTTAGGCTTTGAATGTTTACGTGAAAGATTTTCAATCCATTTGAGGTGATGTTAGCATTAATGGAGGCTGGTCCTGGGTTGGTTTCGATATCTCCAGACATTAGCAGGACCAAAAGCAGCACTAATGCGACAGACACAAGATGCCAAATAGTGATCTCGGATAGCCTTACAGTAGTCGAATCAGGGACGGACACTATACCATTTCTCTTACAAAGCCGATTAGGGGTATTAATTTTTACAAAACTTTCACAATTTGGTTCACCGAAAAAGTTGAAAGAGAACATGGAACAATGCCGACACCAGAGTGAAGGCATCGCTAAGACTGATGCTTTTACAATACAGCTGCAGAAAAGCAAGAAAGCAAAGGGACTGGTCTATTCTTAGTTTTCTTTTTAGGCAGCATGAAGTAATCACTGCATTGAACGCACCAATATGGGCACGATAACTTTCGAGACTACACACTATGTAATTTGAGGATGGTAATATGTATAATGTGCCCGAGAAATGGTGAGCGTCAAAAGCAGCAAATTATTTAGTTGATAAAAAAAGAGTCCAGGTTGGCTTTTACAAACTGAGTTGGAGGAAGAAAAAGAGGTATATAAAGGGAAAGAGTAAAGAAAAATCCAGAAGTCAATCACAAGGATCATGTTGGGAAAGCAACTCATGTTTTAGTAAAGAGGCTCACTCAAAGTCGTAGATCATAAGTTGTCGCTATGATGGACCTTACATAAGAATATTTGAGAATAGCTAGTGCATGTTGTTTTAACAGTGCCTTTATTACAGGAGTGCAGGAACTTTCGAGTGAAATGTGACAATTAAACTTAGTTTATTGGTCAGGCGACGACTTGATATGAGATTTTGGGGTTGTGAACTACCTCTAGGCGTCTGATACAGATATAACAAAAACAAGCGAAAAGGAGAAAAACAGAGGTCAAGCTCTTCTGACGCCGAAAAGTCGAAAGATGTCAGAAGAGCTCCCTCCAGCCTATTGTGGTAGGGAACATATGGAATCACCCCATTCCTCCGAGGGAGGACTCTCCATCTTGCAACAAGTGAAAACACACTATTAATGCGTGGCACTACTACTGAAATGAGATTCTAAAAATCGTAGATTAAGACATTCTAACATAGAATGCCATCGCAGGGGACGAGAAAACACCAATGTGTAATAGCAGGATAGCCAAACTGCCAATAGTTGTGACAACAAAGATAACAACATGTTACCAAATGTCATCACAATAATATTGTCAATTGCAAGACGGAAGTATAATACGGTGTCCCAGTGTAGCATTTGTACAATCATCTATAAATATGCATTACTACAAATAAGAAGGGGGGAGAGGCGTACTTTACAGTAGAATGCTAGATCGTCATCGCTAGCTGATTCCAACATTAACACACCTCTCGCCAATCCAAGACGTCATATCATTGATAAGTCAATCACGCTACTGGACATTATCATATTATAGAGCATCTGCCAGCTTATCATTTCGGATGCAATTTGGATCACGAGAAAAAATTCGCTAGTAGAAGCATACAAATATGGATAGCTTGAATGTGCTTAGTCATACATAATAGCATGCTGTCGGAGTTGTTTTAGGGGGTGCACATTGATCTCACACATACAGAAGAACTGTACTATACTTTGCACCAATACGAATCACACGTACTAATACCCAAACCAACCCTCACCCACTCACACACATTTACACACGCACACACAAGCATAACACAATAAGAAGGCGAATAATTTTCGTTTATATTACACCGTAAGCACCCAGCAACAGACACTCACATCAGATTGTAATTCGAACATGCAAATATGTGTATTACTAGAACCCAGCTCTAGGGCTGGTTCTAGTGATGTGCATATGTCTATGCGTGGTTTTGGAAAAATACTGGTATTTTGGGATGAGGTAAAGAAAGAAGATGACAGAGGGAGAAACAATTCTTCATTCTCAAGCTTTTACCTGAACTACTACAGTGAGACCAGCTTAATCAGATATCCCTAATCCATATTCATCATAATTGAATATATTTTTCAAATACCGGGCTATTTGCCATACCTCCGATACAGAGACGACGATAAGTATAAGCTGATATGCATCATTACTTAGTTATTATTAAGAATATAATTAAAACATACAAATATGGATATCACTAGAGCCAGCTCGATGGGCTTGTTCTAGTGATATGCATATGTGTATGGGTGTTTGGGGAAATATTTACACCGATATTTTCCGTCTATTGCAGTTGGAAACACACATTCTTCATATCACCAATTTTGCCAAGTGCCAGTACAATGGAAACCGCTTAATCGGATATCACTTAATTTCATATTCATCTTAATTGAATATATTTTCATAACACCAAGAACAAAAAAACACCCTAATTGTGATTGGGCTGTTCTGTCAGTTCAAAAGTTAAAAGACAGCTTTTATGGAAAATATACCAAATTTCAAATTAGGGAAAATGTTTCACCAGAATGACTCAATAAGAACCATGACAATGCGAATACCACCGGAACCGGCTCTGCGAGCCAGTCTCCATTATACTCACAATGACTTGTATTCACTGAGTAACGGCCAGGATACTTCAGTATGCAGTAACCTCAAATGTTAGAATACTTGGTGGTTTGGTTCTTCTGTCAATTTAGAAGTTAAAAGACAGTTTTTTAGGGAAGATATACCAAATTTCAGATTTGGGAAAAAGTTTCTCCAGAATGACCCAATGAAAAACATGCCAGTGCGAATACCTCTGGAACCGGCTCGCTGAGCCGGTTCCAATTATATTCACACCAACATGAATTCACTGAGTAGCAGCCAAGATATTACAGTATGCAGAAGCCTCAAATGTTAGAATTCTTGGTAGTTTGGCTGTTCTGTCAATTTTAAAGTTAGAACATCACAAGTGACTGGTAAATTTTGGCAACACAATTCCACTGAAAAACCATAGTAGCACTGCTGTACATTGGGCAAAAGGTTAATTAAAAAGTTAGAACAACTCAAGGAAATGGCGAAGTTTGGAAACAAGATTCTCTTGAGAATCACCTACACACTAGTTTGGGGATGACATTTACATGACTGCTCAGCGGTGAGTTATGTTCGAGACAAATATTCTGAAAGGTTGAAAATTGCTATGCAACTCATCTGGTTAGCAAAACTGCCAATCAAAATTTCCAGCCAAATTGTTCCCTGATGTCAGGTCAATCTTCGATACAAGCTCGGATAATAGGCGAGAGTGACACCCACCCCATCATCCATAATATGCGGGATTAGCCAAAAGACTAGAGTTCCCAATGCGTTTGTCAGAGGCATTGGCTACAGTAAATGGCCCGAATATAACATAGCAGTATCTCTCGGAGGAGGGTTTGTCGTCAGTGCCTCTATCACGCTGAGAGTCTCCTACAGTTGTGCTCATAATCATAGGTAATAGGTATGCTGGTATCAATGAAGGTAATTAAACGTGAAGATATATAGTGGGAACGATTAATAGGAAAATCAGGAGCTCTCGGAATTGAGATGAGGCATGAATACAGCGGGCGTGGATGGGTTGGAGGTGGGGGGGGGGGGGGGCATCACCTAACTGGGGAGCAGGATGAGACAGAGAACAACCGGAAAGTAAGTAGACATAAAGACCACAAATACTTTCCCCTACGTCATTATGATGGAATTTTATTTATTTATTTATTTATTTATTCATTCATTCATTTATTCGTTTGTTCGTTTATTCATTCATTTATTTATTTATTTAATCAATTGACCAATCAATCAATCGATTTAATCAATCGATCAACGATTAATCAACTGATCAATCAATCACCAATCGGTCAATTGACCAATCAATTGTTTGTTTGTGATTTGACTGGCAATTCGATCGATTACTTGATCCATTTATCTTTCAACCATCTGAGCGATCGAATAATAAAACAAAGGATCAATGGGTTTATGTTGGAGGAGAAATAAGTTAACATTTACAGGATCTGTGACTGGGAGGGTGTTTAGGTTTATTTTCTGTCTTAGCCTAGATTTATTTTCCAAATCGTTGATTTGTTTAGGGGTGGTGATCCTAACGACGGCGTCATCCTTCTTTTTGACAAAGATGACACCGTCGAAGGTCCACGACTCCTTAACCTTACCCCCACGTACTAGTGCACGGGCATCGCGCGCTATGGAGGCACGGACTCTGGTAAGATCTTCATTAATGAAGATACCAGTTTGGGACGACGGGTTGTCGGCTTTGGCTGCTTGGCTGACTGTTTTTAGTTTGGTGCGTGAACGGTAGAGGAGATTTCGTGTTCGGTAGCTATTGAGGCGAAAAATAATTGGCCTTGACACTACGGTTTACCCTTTAGCACCTTGGGCCCAACTCGATGGCTTCTGGAGATGTCATTTTCGGTCAGGGACACGCCTATCCTATTTGCCACATCAATAATAGTTTTATCTGTGTTTTCCCCAGATTTTTCTTCTACACCTGAGATACGTAGGTTGGTCCGACGACCATATTGCTCGAGGTCGTCTATCTTATTTTCAAGTTCATGGATTCTGTCGTCTTTAGAAACAAGTTATTCTTTTAAAGATTGTACAGTATTTTCCAGAGCCTCAATTGGTCTTTGTTAAATACATGCTGGTCGTTCGGTCCAAACAAAACATTGCATGTGCTCGCTAAACAACACTGAAAAGAATCGGATATTTATTGACATGAATAACACCTACCGCATTAAAAAAATGTTTTTCTTCCCGTTCATGCGACAATCAGTGCTGTTTCGGGGGGAACACTTTTTGGGTAATTGAAATTGGCAATGGACACTCAGCCGAAACGAAGTCAAGTAACAAGTTTTAAAGAAGATTCTTCAACAAAAACGCCGATACAAGCTGATACGAGCGTCTTAATATCAACACATTTAACAATTTTCCCGGAACACGTTCTAAAACAAAATAAAAACTGTGTTTCAAATAAAATCGCCAACGAGCATTCTACTCTTATTTTCGAATAAAACGGAAATTATATTGATAATAACGAATAATCGATCTCATCAGTGCAGGGCCGTCGAGGAATATCCAGGCCCCGATCGAGAGAAAAAAAGGGGCTCGTGTAGTCCAAACTTGGACCTGAAGTCCGTAATATAATTTTTTGGTGTGATATGCCCCAAAGGACTTATAACACCAAAATAATATATAAAGGAGTTTGGGTCCAAGTTTGGACTAGGCCCCGTGTTAATGTCTAGCTGCGAGGTGGTGCGCATCATACCCAGTCGTGTGGCGACGAGTGGAGGCGAGTACGAAAGGGGTGTCCCTTTCTCGTAGGCGGGGGAAGGGAAAAAACAAAATCGTTTTTATGGATGTCAAAAGATGAGGTTTCCTTAATTTTGACACATGACCATGAATTCTTGCGTGAGGGAGTGGGGGGAACGCGGGATTCGCGTAATATTGAAATAACCACCAGAAAACATGGTTTCAACTGCATAGGAGTGCTTGAGGTTGTACTCCAGCAGTGACGCGAGTGGGGCCCATTAACGTCTGCCTCTTGTTACTACATCCCCACCCCTCCTACCTCATGTCGACGGCCTGCACCACTGGTAGTGCCGGGTCACTGATATAGGCCTAGGCCCCCTCATCAGGGAAATACAGCAATCCAGCTTCACCCCCCCCCCCCAACATTTGCCCGTCTATATATGATGTGCCACCCGGACATTCGCCACCAGGAAATAAGGCCCTTAGTTCAGCTCCTGTCCGGGTGGTAAATATTCAGGTGATAACTTCCGGTTGGACAGGTCTCCTGGTGGTGGGGAATGACCGACATTCATTTATAAAAGATAACATTAAATATGTTTGGTAATACTTTTATTCAATTTTAGCTCCGTGTTATCAATCGGTCGTTTAAGTATGGGTATAGCACTCTACTATCTACCCCCCCCCCCCCCCCCCCCCCCCCCCCCCCCACACACACACACACACACACGCGCATTGTCCCACGCGCGTAGAGAGGCGAGGTGATGACTAAAACGAAAAGGGGTCTACCACTCTCGTTGTCGGGATTCTGAAGCTTCAAACGGAAAAATTGGAAATTAGCACTTGTGGAAGTTCAGTGTGGCCCATCGGGGGCTTTTTACACATGGCCACACTATATTCCGACCAGCATATTGGTGTGGATTCATCGCAAAGTTTGAAAACGGGAGAATATGTGATTTCTAACGACTCACGAGAAACCGCACAATCTTGAGATTTCGCGCGTTGCATAGAGTGAAATATTATCTGCTAATGCCGGACATGTGCCCCTCCCCCCAGACGAGTGCCCCCCCCCCCTTGACATTTGCCCCCGGACATGAGCCCCCTCGTTATAGCAAATATGGACATGAGCCCCCCCCCCCCTCCCATTCCTGGACAACTGCCCCCCCCCCCCCTGTCT
>CM062294.1:372729661-372814994 GCA_031216915.1 Pictodentalium vernedei | reverse complement strand
TATAAGGTTTTGTTCGTCCACACATGGGAAAATGTCCCTTTCTGGTAATGTATGGAGTTTTGTACACCCATGCATGCGTTATTGACCCATGCAAGTGTTATTGGCCTTGTGGTGTGTTGTGTATATATGGTGATGTGTCCAGCATTCAGTTACAAAGATATTTACATATTTTGATCAGTTTGGCGAATGCGGTGGCGGGGGGGGGGGGGGGGGGAGGGCTAGCTCAAAAACATATTTGCAACATTATACCCTTGTCTACCAGGAGGGAATTGGAGACGAGCCCCTAAAATGGCTTTTTGTCGAATCTTGTGTGTGTGTGTGGAGTGGGGGGGGGGGGGGGGGACTTGCTAAAAAATTGTTGTCCTTCAAATGTGACTGATTTCCTCCCCAATTACAAGGTGGGAAAGGCAGCCGCTGTGTGTGTGGGCGGGGGCTCTAAATTCGATCTCAGGCCATCATATTTTTCAAAATTTCTCTGCAGAAATCCCCAGGCCACATGCAGGCAGTAAGAAGGGGGAAGAGGGACTGCCAATTTTCACACACCCACCCTTGGTGTTACGAGCCTCGATAATGCACGCGGAATCATTTTTTGAGCAAAATCTCCCCCCCCCCCCCCCACACACACAGGCATACACCGGTTGCCTTCCGACCTTGTAATTGGGCAGGAAATCAGCCCCCCCCCCCCAAAAAAAAAAAAAAGAAGAAGAATGAAATGGAACAAAAGAGTACCCCAACTTTCAATTTGTTCATATACTTCACACACAGGGTCACGTTACACACGATTTTTATGCCCCAAATAATATTTATTCTAAAATCATACTGGTCATCCCAATGATCATAGTATATTATAAATAACGGCATATTATACTATTATCATGAGGGTGTCGAGTATGATTTTCTAATAAATATTATTTGGGAATTAAAAAAATAGTTTGTAACGTGCCACAGTGTTTCACACTTTTGCGAGTTCATTATTCATTGTTTTCTTCTGAGTTTGATTGAGGTCACTTGCTCTGACAGCTCAAACCGATGTCGGGAGTGCCAAATAAAAAAAAAATATTGTTTGTCTGAAGGATTTATGCCAATTCACATTTTTGTATTACGGTGCCTTTTAGTTCCCTCCCAATTCAAATGTCGTTCTTAAATTGACCCGCTTTGTGGCTCCCGAGTTTAGGATTTGACTGTGACGTCACGGTGTGATTGGTAAATCCCAGTGTGAAATTAGGAAATCTTGTTGATTTTTGCTAGGGCTATGTCGAATATCGAACATTTTTGGAATAACAAACATCGAACTGGGCAATATTTTGTGCAGAAATGTTTAAGAGGTGACCAACTTGAACTACAAACTGGAATAAGCTTGTGAAAGAAGGTAATTCAGGCATTTTTATACACCCAAACCGTTCGTACCGAAAAACCGTTACGAACGTCCGATTGAAAAATCGCCTTTAAATTTCTAGCTGAGAACGAGCACATAAAATATCAAAATCATAAAATAAGCTTGTTCGAGGCTAGAAATCTAGCTAGTGGGGTGGGAAGCGGTTTGTTTATTTTTGTTAACATTTTGTGCGACCGCGTGTGTCCATATCGATGAACAGCGCGGAAATGGGTGATCCGCTACACAAGGAAACGAGAGCCTTAGTTAGGGCAAGTTACTTTTATAACTTAGAATGGAAACGCAGCATTTTTTCTGATTTAGGAAATCACATATATATTCATATGAAGTAACTCATAATAGAAATTTGTTCCTTCTATATGTCATTACCAGAAAACAAACAACTTCTTGTCGCCCTCGTATTTTCGCGTTCTCTTTAACTTGTGAACTTACGGCGCATGCACAACAGTTATTTATTGTTCTCGAGTACCCCAAAATTGAGTGAGAAGCTAATATTTGGTATTTGGTGCAAGAAATAAATTGCCTTAAAAAATATGACCTCCTAGTTTACAGAAAAACGATAACGTTATTGTTATTCAAAATGAAATTTCAAAGTGATCCGTTACCGCTGTAACCGGACACGGTACAGGGTAGGCTAACTGTCCCACAGAAACGGGTCTCCCTATTTAGCGACAAGAAGCGACAAGAAGCGTCAAGAAGTGCCAAAATTCCTATATAGCGTCAAGAAATTAAAAATAATAATTTATAAAGTACTTTTTATCCCTTTCCTAATTGTTTTTAATTTGTTTTTTAATTTTTACAAATTGTGTATGTTGTCGCCCTTGTTGCTAATGTTATGATTTTTAACTACTTTAATTTCTCTCTCTCTCTCTCTCTCTCTCTCTCTCTCTCTCTCTCTCTCTCATATACACTCTCTCTATCTCATTTTTCTTTGGATCCAGCTATAACTTTGTAGTTTGCATATAAATTATTTGATGACCGCGGTTATTGTGATTGGGCTTGGATAAGTGTCTGATCACAGCGGCTGTTAGAATTGTTTAACCTTAATGTTTTCACAACACTTCTCTGGTTAACTGTGTGATGACTGTGTCATCAAATGACAGATGATCAATGGAATTACATGGCTCTAATCCAGCATAATAGATCAGAAAAATCACACTCAATTTGTTTATTCAGTTATAACCCACACTCGAGTATAAATTCAGCATCGACTTTGTGTTCTTCGGATTCTTCCAAAAGTACTCAATCTGTACGGTTGTCGGAATCTCTCTAACAGTGTAATTCACACGCTGTATTATTACTCTGTAGTAAATCTTGATATCTTGATTGAGAATGAAAACCCTTAGGAACAGGGTCATTTTCCCCTTAGGCAAGGGAAAATTCTGTTGCAATTTTTATTGAAAGTCGGCGTTCGTTGAAAATGGCTTATCCTTGTGGAAATTGTGAAAAGAATTGCACAAGAATGTTGCGTGTTCTGTGAAAAATGTGAAATGTGGTTTCACAACAAATGTCAAAATTTGACAAAACAACAGTTCGCTATATTATCACAAAGTAAAAACTGTGATTATGTCTGTATGAAATGTTGTCGAACTGAAGATAACAAATTTGACTATAGTCTCTCTCTTGAGAAGACTGGGGTCATATGCTGGACAAAACTTATTGTCTGAGGCTGTTGATGTAGAAAAGATATTATTAAGAAAAGAGTCCTTGACAAAAATAATTAGTGAGACAGATCACTTGTACACTGCACAGGAGTGTTTAGTGGAGGACAGAGTGTCCAGACAAATTTTGGATAAATACAATATGTCTATTACAAATAGGAGCCCTATTCAGGTTTCTACTGATGGCAATTGTTTGTTTAATGCATTGTCTGTAGATATAACTGGAAACGAGCTTCTTGCTACAAGACTTAAAGTTTTGACTTGTATAGAAATGGTCAGCAACAAACAGTGCTACGATACGACTGAACATAATAGTCTCAGCTTTGTCTCTAATTCTTTTGATGATGCGTGTAAAAGCGCCGCTACCACTTGCAGTGCTCCGTTGTCCACTTGCAGTGCTCAAAGGCTCTTTGGCAGGGTAAATCTGAGAAAGAAAAGCAAGCAACTCTGCATAAATTTCTAACTCATGGCGCTAAAAATCCCAAGCAGCCAGAATCTACTACATCAACGGATGGCGCACTCACTATTCCCAAACGAGTGCTTTTGCACGAAAACCCGGGCAAAGAAAAAGGGTCAGGAGTGAAAAAACGATGTCAACAAAACGACTAAAAACCAAATAAACCTGCCAACTCCTACCACATTGTACACTCTGTATATACTGTATATAAGTTGCAAAAAAAAAAAAAAAAATGTGGATCCCGGTGTAGAACTACGTCCTCGTCGTGGGATCTGGAAACACGCCGAGATAGGCGTGGCTAAGAGTTCTATCAACAACGAATATAATATTTCATTTATAAATATATAAATTATAAATATGTAATCAATATTATTTTTAATTTCTTGACGCTATACAGGAATTTTGGCACTTCTTGACGCTTCTTGACGCTTCTTGTCGCTTCTTGTCGCTAATTAGGGAGACCGACAGAAACTCCCAAACCCCTCTTACCGTTAGTTAACCCACTCAAGTTCGTTTGTTCTTGAACTATGGCTGATGAGAAGACACACGTCAAAATATGGAACAACACAGGAATAACAGTGATATTCTATTTTAATTGAGATTCATATTGAAGGAGTATGACGGTTTCAATTTGATGATTCGATGTACCATTCCGGGCCAATTCAATACAAAATCAGCTGTTTGTGCATCATCAAGTGACCTCCCCTTTCTTTTATAAAATAGGAGAAGGCATAGGGTGATGCACAGACAACCTCAGCAAACCTTACATGAGGCCCTATAAGTGTCAGAAAACAAACTGACGAATGGACAGGTATTCAATCCAATAGTTTAGTCAAATCGAAACTCTGATAAATAATATCTACTGTAATGAATTTCATGTTTGCATAAGTGGGCAATTTTGTGTTGTTCATTCACCAAGAAAACAGATGTTAAATGGTTTTGACCTAGGTTGGACCTCTCCACTCACATCCTAACAATTTAGTTTTAAACTAGCCAAAATAAAAAAAATAATCTTCTAAAACCACCCAGCACCCAATATACCCAAGGACGAGAGACTAAAAGTCCTTAGGAAGTAGATCGAACCTGGAGGTTCTTAAGTCACAACCTAAGTGATTTGAATGCGCCGCGACATGGCTTTTATAGCGAACGAAGAGAGCATAATGGTAACGTGTGTGTATGTGTGAAAATATAAGATCTAAATTTAGAATATTTCAGAAAAATATATAACCATGCAATCCAAAAATCTGTGTCCGGAAGTTAACACCATGGACGAAAAATAGGAGTCGAAGTTGATCAAATTGTATTGTTTTCATTGGTAGAAATCGAATTAGATTTCTGAAAAAGGAACAGGTGAACGTGCAGGAATAGCGTCACCCATAGATATCGGATATGGCGTCATCTGACAGGTTCAGTCAAAAACGAAACCACAACAACACAAAAGAAACGCAAGTTGCGTTGCATTTGTCGTTCATTTTTTAAACTTCAATTGCTTGTACAAAAAAAATCAAAATTGTTGGCCACAAAGTCGCACGCTTGTTAATAAAATATCTAAGAACAAGTGTGTCTGCAAGAAATTCTATAATTTTAAGTATTTTCCTGTCGCGAGACGTTTAAAACGACGAGTCAATGTTTTCTCGCATTTCTCATTTCTGACACTTTTTGTAAACAAAAGGTTTACCCCTCTTATAACGATTTCCTCTGGAAGATACGTAATATACAATTAAAAGAGGGACACAATGGGATTCCTGAGACTTTGCTCTTCATTGCAATGCATTGTACTGTTCGGATCGTATTTTTTCCCCTTTTTTCTGACGCAATAAAATTTTTTGAACGATTTTTTCCACTTTAATATTTATCAAGAAGTTACGGTACCGGTACCTGGTAATGATATTTCGAACACGAACTTTTCATTTTTGAGGTTTTGAAGTGATACAGTCTACAGAAACTTACACCCAAGCACCTCCACCGCAGTGGAAACTCCACCGAAATTTGTTGCTTCTTTCGGATTGACCCACTTTTGCGTCACGCGGTGCTTCTTGTAACGTTGTACACCAACTTTGGCTAGGAAAGACAGTTTGCCGTCTTGGGCTGTGATTGCAAGAGACAATTATCAATACGTGTACACGCAGTGTTGTACTGTTGATACATTTTGTTTTTGAATATAAAATCATTCAGTAAATAGTTCATGACTGATTTCTTCGAAAGATAAGGAAGATCAGAAGGTGAACTACTGTCGTGTTTGATCAGTGACCGAGTCTGATCAAACAGTCAGTCTCAGACTGTCAGTCTCCAAATCCAATTCCAAATGCATTTGCAATTTAAGGCGACCAGCTAAATCGGACGACAATTACAAATTAAATCGTAGGAATTCCTAATTCCATAAATTTGATACCAGACAATTTTACTTACACTCACTGATACTGAATTCATGTTCTATCTGATCCTTTTTACATGACGTTTAACAATCCAGTGGCGGTGCCACTGGAGGGGGATAGCTGTCCCTCCCCCCAATCAAACTTCAAATTTCTATCTGACCGTGGTTTTCCCACCCAATTTCACACTGCAAACGACACACAACAATACACGTCATGTCGGGTGTTGTAGAAATGTTCAGATATCGCTCCCACTCCCAGGGCCTCCAAATATAGAAATCTTTCATGGGGAAAACTCCATATCCCCACACACGCGAGGGGGAGATCCCGTTCCCTCCGCCAGCTATAAGGCCTGTGGCATTTGGGAGATTCCTTCGGCATCTTGACCTTGGACCCCCACCCCCAAACGTCCCCCATAGCTTACCTAAGCCCCCCCCCCCCCTCCAAAAAAAAAAAAAAGATTAAATCTTGGCGCCGTCACTGTAGCGATCAGTCGGTATCAAGAAAACTTGTGATGGAAAGACAATGTGTTGATAAAATTTGCAGAATGGGCTACATAAAATTAAGCTAGGCCTACATAATGTTCTAACCAACTTGCAAGTTAAAAATACCACAGATTTGGGTTCGATAGGGGGTGATTGATGCCCCCCCCCCCAAAAAAAGACCCTTTCCAACCTACTTAGAACCTGAAGTGTTGAGGTTGAATGGGTGAGTGTATTTGTTGCACCCCCCCCCCCCCCCACCCCACCTTTCAGAAAATTTCAACCTGCTGGAACTGCATGTACTTGAAAATACAAGAAGTGATATGGAGGCAGAGTGTGGGTATTTTAATTAATGCCTCCACCCAAATCCCATCACAGATTGCTGAGTTATGAAATTTGAAAGGGATAAAAAGTCAGAAATCTTCACAAAAAAAAAAATGGGAAAACAATCTTTTCTTGCTGCTAAGAATTCACCATAATTAGGAAATTTTTAAACACAAAAAGAAAAGATGCGATCAGAAATTCACGCTTTCAAGACCATGAAGAAATATTTGAAAGGGGTAACAGCATGCACGCAAAATTCATCAAATTGTTAATTGTACTTTCTTAGGGTACTGCTAGAAAACCTCTGCGTGGATGGTGGGGGCGGGGCATAGAGAATAAACTAGAATTTCACAACAAGACCATAAAAATATACAGAGTCGTGGCAAGTAACTAGATTTTTTGGTGAATAGTAATTACTGTGAACACTAGTTAGAACATATTGGCTGTGGTGATGGCTGATGGGGGGGGGGGGGGGGGGGGGGGGGCGGGTGGAAATCGTAATTTTGAAGGACCATAACAAATTTATTTGAAAAGAATGTTATGATGGGCAACAAAACTTTTGCCAAATTGTATTTATTGATGTCGGAAGTAGAAAATCACAGGGCTGTGATGCTGCTGGATTATTTTCTTATGACTTGGGTCTAAATCCTCCTAAGCAAGTCCCTTCAGGGGTGAAATCACAGCATACCATTCTGAATTTATTCAGTTTTTTGCAGGATACTATATTTTTTTAGAAACTACTGTATAATTATTTATTTATTGTTGTTTAAGGTCACATACTTATGCATAATGGATAATCATGACCGTGACAGTTTTACGGGTGGAGGAAGCCGGAGTATCTGGAGAGAACCACCGAGCAACGATGAGCAGCTGCCATCTCCCCAACATCGTAACTCCGCAATGCAGCACAGGCAGAGTTGGATTGGTTGAAGACATGCGCACCATCAACGTGCAGTACGCCTTAGTACACGGCGTCATCGTGCCCCCATGTGGACAATCGGGGTTAAGTGCCTTTCCCAGGGACACAACGCCGGAGTCCGAATTGATCGCTCAGGCGGTCACCCACCCGAGGACAAACCGGGCTCGACGTTGCTTAACTTCGGTGATCTTGACGAAAACCGGTTACCGCAACGCCACCGCGCCCCAACTACTGTATAAGAACCTGTTCAACTCATAGACGGATTGCACCCTAGGGATTTGTGTTGTAACTTTTATTGTTTTGTGAGTTCTGTTCTCAAAAAGTGTGCACAATAATTGTTGTAAAGGTTTGTGATTTTAATGGTGATCTGCTCTCTCCAGGATGTATCTCTTCTCCAATTCCCATCTCAGTAAAGTCTCTTAAACAAGCCTTCGGCCTGGACAGACTTTTCGGTCTGATTCAGTAGGGTCTTGCTCACCATAAAGGTGTCGAGGAATTCTATTAGCATCAAACTGTAGTTCTTCTTTTCATTGCATGGGTGGGTCATAGTGAAATTGGTGGTGTGTTGGCAGTGTGGTTGTGGGTGGGGGGCTGGGGGTTGTTGAGAAATGTGGTGACTGGTGAGAGCGATCTGTATTCCATATTCTAATTCTATATGCATATTCATCCATTGACCAATATCATCATGTTTCTTGTGTCAACTTTACTGGGAATATGATAGGGGGGGTATACTCCTGTGACTGTCATCCATATAATAGTATGGTGAGGACTAATAGTACAGGGTGGAATATTATACTGAAGTTACAAACTGACTTCATAATATTTCAAAGTGCCATATCTTGGATAAATAACCTCAAAATTCCAACATAACTCCAACTATCTACAGCTATGGAAGATGTTAAGAATTTAGTCCAAAACAATGCATTATGAGAATTAGACTGCAGTCTACCCTGGTGAAAATGAATAAAAATAGGGGATCAAATCAGAATAATATGGAGTAGAAAATACAAAAAAATATCAGTACTACAGATATGATCATTTAGAACATAGGAATAGGAATCAAGTACTTTCCCGACTGATGCACCATTTCATTCTTCTGTTGTCTTTTTCACTCAAGGATTTATTGTCAATCCCAGTCAGCAGCCTCTTTCTGATTTTGTACTGCTTCTCAAAGCTATCAAACTTTCTCATGCAATGGGTGTTACATGTTCCAAGCAGCACAGTGAGCACACTGCTCTGGTACGCATGGACAGTCCAGCCAGCTGAAAGAAAGGTTGCCAGCTTTGAGAGAGTGGCCTTTTGGAAGTATCAGTCACAAGTATTTAACATTATTTTCCCCACTATGCAGCCTGAGTTGTGTATGATATTACAAAACAAATAGTTGTTAGTTTGAACAATGAATACTAGTACAAAATGAAACCAAAATGAATGAATGTGCATATTTATTAAATAAAAAATTTAATTGAATTATATTTTGTCACCTCATGAAATAGGAAACCCATCAGTTCAATATAAAAGAGTTTAGATTTTATTTTCCAGCTCTGACCGACTTAGACCCCGTAAAACTGTCACGGTCACGATTACCTATTGTGCATAAGTATGTGACATTAAAAACCAATAAATAAATAATTAATTCTAAAGGCGGTGGATTCATTACTTAATGCTATGTTGTGATCAGTTTTGCTTATAAATGTTAAATTGAATACCTATTTTTTTCAAATTATACCCCTGGCAAATAAACTGCTATGAATATGGACATTCTATTATTATTTTTTGGGCACAAATTTACTTTTTTCTAAAGTGTTCAAAATGGTTTTGGGTACGAACCACATAACTCAGCCACAAGTTCTATGCGCAGCACATTGTAACCATATTGGGACTCCCACGGTTGCTTCCGACTTGCTCGTGGTGCCTGCCCCCCCCCCCCCCCCCCCCCCCACACTTACACTTGGGTACGGAATGATTTTGGTGATGGGTACGGAATTACACACACCCAATGACATCTTCTGTATATTTTTTATTCAAATTTACAAAATACAGTACGTAGAGAGTGGATTGTAACAAAATGACCCGTGGGGTGGCGTTATCACCCAAAGTATTACTTTCAAATTCTGCACACATTGGCAAAAAACACAAACAATGCTTCAGCCAATGGCCCTCCGAGTGTAACCCAGGCATTCATTGGCTGGAACTTTGCTTGTGCTTGTTATGCTTTGCAACAAATTTGCAATTATTGCTTGGGTGGAATCTCCACTCTGCGGGTGATTTAGTGATAATACACTCTATACGTACTGTAAGTTGTAACTACGTTCGCACTTTTGGTAGCACCTATTTCATATTACACAGTAAGGGGAGACAATTCAAGAATTATCCTCCCTGACAAAATCCAACCAATAAAATAGCTAGCACGAATAGCAGTACCGCACAACAGAACACCGCCCGCAAACCGGACTCTGATTGGTCCTGTTAAAAAATACAGACCAATCAGAGTCCAGCTTGCAAAAGACATTCGGCTGTGACAGCAAAATGGTGGACAATTCAAGCCAACACTGAAAATGGGAAACAGGCCCGTTTAACCTAAAAACTTACCAAATAGGGCCAAATTAACAAGGACTTCCATATAAAACTGATTATAGATAAAGATTAACAACTAATTCAGGGTAAATTATTTTCTTACGACACACCTATAGGGAAAGTAATGTCCGTACATCGAATCACCCAAACCAAATCCGTCACACCGCCAATGATCCGATACCGCCGCATCAACTGTATAATTTGTGTATATTTAATTTGAAATTAAGGAATATCAGGGGTGGGAATTTCAAAATAAACAAAATTCCACTACTTATAAGTTATATAGCACCTTAAGGAGTAGTCTTTGTAAGACTGTGACCTAGGGCCTCACCCCCCCCCCCCCCCATCGGCTCTGTGAGGGCCGATGGTAGGGGGGTGAGGCCCAATTACTAATAAGTAGGTCAAAGTCTTACAAAGACTACTTGAGGAGATACCGGTTCCACATAATTGGTGCTGCCAATTCCCGCAGACATCACAAGTGATAGCAATTAGCATACTGCCCAGGCCTGGCATTTTAAGGAGAGTGATTTATTCGCTTGTCTTAAAAAAAATTGAGGAGGGCAAAAAATAGCCCTCCTGGCCTTATAAAATAATGATTACCACAACAGCATATTCCTAAAACCTACAGGTTTTCAGATCTCTGGTATGTTTGTGGTCTCGGTGAAATCTAGTTCAGCGATCCAAACTACTTTCGGATCACTGAGCTATGCGAAATCGAGATGCCCAGACTGCCCCTCCCACAGCTCCGGGACTACCTCGTTAGCAGTCACAGGGACTACCTTGTTAGCAGCGCCAAATAAAATGTACGAAGCCCTCTACTAGACAGAATTCATTAATACCGGAAGTACAACTTCATTTTGCCACTTTTAGCTTATGTAAGCTTGAGAAGAGCTAATCGCTTCCCTGGTCCATGTGAAGAGAGCGATTTTTAGCCCTCCTGCATTTTTAGCTCAACTTGACAAAGTCAAGCTGAGCTATTGCCATCACTTCTCGTCCGTCGGCGTACGTACGTACGTTAGTATGTTAGCACGTTAGTACGAACGTCCACAATTTCCTTTGGCACATCTCACAGGTCGCATTTATGATCAGATTACTTTGAAACTTCTTATGCTTGTTTGGGGTGACCTCTAGATGGGAGCTATCGATTTTCTTCAATTTCCGTCAAAAAATGTTGCCGCGGCCAACGTTCTTAGAACTTAGTTTAGTCAAACTACAATATTTCCCTTTGGCATACCCTACAGGGCACATTTATGATTTGATTGCTTTGAAACCTGATACGCTTATTTAGGGTGACCTCTAGATGGGAGCTATCGATTTTCTTCAATTTCCGGCAAAAAATGTTGCCACGGCCAATGTTCGTAGAACTTAGTTTAGTCAGACCACAATATTTCCCTTTGGCACACCCTACAGGGTACATTTACGATCAGATTGCTTTGAAACCTGGTATGCTTGTTTGGGGAGACCTTTAGATGGGAGCTATCGATTTTCTTCAATTTCCATCAAAAAATGTTGCTGCGGCCAACGTTCTTAGAACTTGGTTTAGTCAGAAGACTCGATATTTCCCTTTGGCACACCCTACAGGGCACATTTATGATCGGATTGCTTTGAAACCTTTCATGCTTGTTTGGGGTGACCTCTAGATGGGAGCTATCGATTTTCTTCAATTTCCATCAAAAAATGTTGACGCAGCCAACATTCTTAGAACTTAGTTTAGTCAGACCGCAATATTTCCCTTTGGCTCACCCTACAGGGCTCATTTATGATTAGATTGCTTTGAAACCTGGTATGCTTATTTACGGTGACCTCTAGATGGGAGCTATCGATTTTCTTCGGTTTCTGTCAAAAAATGTTGCCACTGGCAAAAAAACTGACATTGGTCCCAATGATCTTCAATTTTGCCATTTCATTTATAACTTACCAAGTTCAAGTTTGTCAAGTTGAGCTACAGTGTCATTGACACTTTCATTAAGAATGTCAGGCCTGACTACCTGCATCTCACCTTTGTATTACAGTCTACACTCGTCTCTGACACATTCACTCTGTCCGTAGTTTGAATTTACTGAAACTGAATACGTAGCGGAGGTTTATAAAGACTCATAATGTTTGTGTGTTTTTAAGAAATGCCCATAATTCTTTAGATGTGATATTCAATTCAATCAGCGTTTGTTACAAAAACACTCTTGAGTGAATGACTACATTCGAGGGAATGAAATGTGCTTTTACAACTTCCCAAGCATGCCTTTAAATTCATATATTTTGGGCACACCATTTTGCCCTAATTTGGGCACCATTAAAACCATCCTGTTATGTTTTAGTGCCATGCCTTTCTTCATATTTCTATGGTCATATTATGATGGAAGTTATTCTCAAATGTGGAAGAAGCACAGAGAATTTATATATTTTTCTTGATGTCTTCACACCTCTAATTTGGGGTCACCCACAGTTACTGGAAGTTGTGTAGCTGCAACCACTTTTTTTCACCGACAACAAGGAATGCGCCACGTCAGTCCCGACCCCGTGTTACACATACAGTAGTCTATATAATATAGACAAGTAATGAAAGCCTATTTTGCGCCGACCGATACCCCCTTCCCAGTTCATTTGTGAATTCGTCCATTGAACAAAGATTCATCAACACAGTTTTCTTGTACAGCTATCCACAAGACATTTAATGTCATGTTTATCATAAATTAATAATCAAATCATCATACTACAGCTTCTTTATTTGATAAAAACCTCTCCGTTCGACTTTTTTGCCTGCGACTCGACGCCATTGGAACAACAATGATGGCGTGACATTTCGTTGCTAGGTTGTACAAAAGTTTACCTGGAAAGCGAAACTACAGTCTGCGTTGTTCTTGTGCTGCAGACGACAGAACAGAAGAATGGATGTGGGCTATAATGTAAGAGCCTTCCCTGCAAAACAATTGTTGCGCCCCTGTCCTCGAGTTCTATTTATTGTCAAGGCACAACCAACTTGTCCGAACTTTAATAAAAAACTGGTGGTTAATTTAAGACAGCGCTACCTTCCTGTCTGAAATTGAAAATTCGGGAAGCTTTGAAAGGAATATGTATAGGCAGGCAGAAAGGGTATTAGATCTAGGCTATAGGCCTATATGACAGACATAGAGGGGTGAGAGTGATCTCTGTATAAAAAAGGAAATTCTATTGCATCTCTCTTTTATAATGCCAGTTAGGAATCGTGACATTGACAACATTTAAATTTAATGCTGAACATCATTAATCATTATAGGGTATTAGGCCCACTACATGCTGATTGAAATGTGGAGGGGGGGGGGGGGGGGTGGGGGGGGAATGGGTTGGGAGCAGCGAGGCTTGTTGTAGGCACATTATTATTCAGCCGAAGCACTTGGCCGATTAAGATATCTCAGGGTCTCGACAAAAATCTTTTTCCGGAGACACTTTTTTTTAAAAAAAGAAAAACCTTTCTAGAAAACCCACTGCGGGCATTTGTGCGTGCATTTGGGAGTCGGTGGGGAGGCAAGGCCAGTGATGCTTTTGGGGGAACGCTGTTCCCCTTGACTCCTTCTACTTACTGCTGCAAACATTCTTCCTCCTCAATTGCCAAACTTGAAGTGGCTACACCAAAAATTACCTGTTACTTGCAAGATGAGTGAAACGTAAAACTAGAAGCTGGTGAATGGGACGGGGTTGGGGGTGGGGGCTTGTAGGCACAGACTATTCAGACGCGGTGCTTGGTGGATAAAGATCAACAGCCCTCTGCCTTATTAACAGCCCTCGATTCTCGGCCCGGTAATAAACCCTCTGGCTTTTATTCATTCCTCTCGGGCCGGTAATAAACCGCAAGGCCCTCCAAACTCATGGTATTGTCATATTATTGGAAGATGCCTTCAGAATCTGCAGTTTATATTAACTTGGCTGCTCATAGTTACTGGCTTTCTTGACTCTAGATTCATGGATAAGCCTATTGCAACTTTTTCCCAATTAAAACAAAAATTATGCACATCTGGCCAAACCATGGTCGGCCAGGGGATTGTCTAGACCCCTGCCCGCGAAAACTCTGGAAAGTGAAGCAGTGCCTGTTCAGTGCGGTAAACAGGTTCTGTTTCACTGGTAAAATAGGACCCAGTCACCAATGCTTGGGAGGTGCAAACCCTCTCTAAAATGGGCAACATGGCTTATTACTGCTTTCCTCTGGTCTTGAGTTGATACTCATGTTGTGGTCATGATTAGCCATTGTGCAAAAATATGTGACCTTAAACACCAATAAATAAATAAATTTTCTAGACCACCTCCCCCACCCGTGGTGGGGGTCATACATCTACATCGGGGGAATGTTGGGTGCCACCCCTAGATTGCAGGACATTTCCAAAGTCAAATAACCCGAGAGAATGAAATAAGCAACACTAATGAGGTGTATAAATGGGGGAAGACTTTATTTATTTATTTAAATTTTTCCTTTGAACTAACCGTAACATCAGCTGCACATTTTCTGCACAGGCAGATACTGCCGCAGACATGTCCAACTTCTAAGTACTTCCTTTCATGCAGGGTATTTTTTGTTTTTAAAAATTTGGTTAGCAGTTTCCATCTTGGTTTCAAAAGTGTTGATAAGTAGTGAATGTAAGGCCAATATGAAAGAAAAATGGTTAGCATTTGGCCATTTTTGACTAGCATTTTGCTATGCGAATCCAGTCATTAAATATCCTGGTCATGAAGAAGAGGATGGCGGGGGGTGGGGGTAAAATCAACAATTATTTTATGATTTTTTAACATATCATAAATGCATCAGCATAACTGACAACTACATCTGGATATGACCTGGTGTTAATGGTGGTCCATGAGCTGAAAATTCGCAAGTTTTTTCTTATGTTTTGTCCCAGCGCATAATTTTCCCTGAAATCCATCCCATTTCCCTGATAATGACCCTCAGGTTCCCTGAAAAATTATTCTGAAGGTTAACATGTCTGGGTCACCAGTAAACGGTGGGAAATTGGGGTGATCTATGACCTGCCAAGCTATGCTTGTTGACTAGTCACATCACTTCCACTTGCGGCTTTTGACAGCCTTGAAGATAGAACATAGATTCAACTATGTCGCTGATCACCCTCATAACAAAGACTTTGTCAAAGATCTTCATATCGTCTACGACTCATATAAAGACCTTTTCCGTTCAGCAGCTGTCATCATTGGTTGGTCAGAGACATTACATATACGCCATTAGTTCTGTTCTTTGTGTATGCATTCATACTCATTGCCCACCAATAGTCAATTCTTCAGTTTCAAACAGCCTCAACAAAAATATGGCCATGGTGGTCGAAAAGCAAAGTCACCATCTGTTGAACTCGTGGAGAAACAGAGTGACACAAAGTACTAATCAAAACACAAATTAAAGTCATAAAACTCTAAACAAATCATAAAAAGGATCTCTTAAAAGTGACAGAGGATTGAAAGGATTAATAACACTTTTTGCACACACAGAGGGACTTCTGCAAAGATACTTACTGCAATTCAGGAACTTACTGCAATTCGGGAACTTACTGAAAATAGACCGGCCAGATCAAAGTAACTGTACATTATGCAGATTAACAAAGTATGTAATAATACCAAGATAAATGAAGGAAACTACATATATATGGACAGGATGCAGCAGGAAGCTAAGAGCTTATTTTGAATCGTCTCCCTAAATTAACCAAGTTCTTCAGAGACTGGAAGATTTTGTCATACACTGCAAGTAATATTGTTTAAACCTTAGCATATAGACAAGAGAAATGAAAGATGGAGCAGAAGAGAGAGAGAGGAGCAAAAGGGAGAGAGAGAGAAGAAGAAGAATGAGATGAAGAACCTGAAGGGAAAAATACACAAAAGTGTTTCCATGAGAACAAGTAAAACCTACTAATGTTAGTTACCTGGTTTAATGAACTACGGTTTAGCCCTTTGCACACAGCGTAGATCCCACATAACACACATCCTTGATGCAGTGTTTACACCGTACCAACAGTCACAGACTACTTTACTGTAGCATTACCAGTTACAACAACAGAAATTGTGACCCATGAAGTCACTTAAACGTGCCAAATTAGCCTTTTAACTGGGGTTTAACTTCAAACTTTTCCAAAAAGTAAAACCTCAGCATGTGACACTAGTTAAAGAAGAATATCACCCACTGCAAATGTTGTGAGGTCTGATATGCCATGGGGGCAAGACCTGGAACGTAACATAATGCCTCATAGGAGCAATGATTAAGATTAATCAAGCATTAGTTGGTTATAAAACCATTTGAATTCAATGGAAGATGCAGTTGTGTACTGCTCTGAAGACTTGGGACTTTTCTAAATTATTCATCTCTCCAACCCAAAGAAGAGTGTAGAGAGAGATTGACAGTAAGTGAAAGAACATTAATAGTGGAATTACAAGCCTCAGAATACTTTTGACAATGCAACAAGAAATGTTCAGTTGTTTCGTGCTCACCTCACTGAAAGAAGGGAGAGGCTGAGAGTGAGAGGTGATTATTTTATAAGTGGTTGTCAATTTGACTACAACACAACCTTAATCTTCAATGGTAATGTTGAGCTGGTCCCAATTTGGCTCCAGTGTAAAATAATGGCGGTTGTTGGCAGCCATTATTTAGGAAACTCTTAAAATGGCTTTATAGAAGTTATCTCTCACTGGAATAGATATGCTATTACATTGGTTGGTAACTGATGGGATGGCGAAGAAAGTCTGGTACAGATTTGTGTGACATAACGGAACACAATGAATTAGATTTGATCAAAGATAATGGCCTTGACTAATGGATGATGTAATGGATGGTACCTTGTTGGAAATGTATGGAGGGGTAAGCTGGTGATAACTTTTGAAGCATTTGATAAGCTTATGCGTCCGGTGACTTTTTCGGAGAGTGTCCCAGCATGTTTCAGTATAGAGTGAAGAATTGCTGGCACTGGTGGTTGGCTGGTGGCACTAGTAATTATTCTTGCAGCAGCTAACTTGATTTTTTCGAAGTCTGCAACTTTAGCTATTGAACAGTTATCCCAAACACAGTCAGCGTACTTTAAAAGGGGCCTAATGAATGCAAATTATATCTTTTCCAAGATCTTTAACAGAGAGTGAACTTATGCACTCTTAACATATCTATACGAGTCCACGCTTCAGAGCAGATGTATTCAGCATAGTTATTCCATGTGCCAGTACTATTCAGGATAGTTTCATTTTTTTTGAGGATTGTAAATGAACTCAACCAACCATGTTTGAGCCCAATATTCAGTTGTTGCCAAATCACAGTTGATCAAGATCCAAGCCTAATAAGGGTTTTCTACTATAAGATGTAAAGATGTGTCATCTGCGAAGAGGCATATATTGCTAAGTAAGTTATCGGTGATTTGTTATTGTAGATAAGAAACAGCAGTGGACCAATGATTAACCCTTGGGGAACACCAGAGTTAATAGGTTTCTAAGAGCATGACAAAACTCATCATAAATATTCGTTGGTTCAACTTGGTTGTTACTTGTAGGACCGTTGAATCACCTGGAATGAAACCCAATTGAAACTGGCTCAGAATGTTATGTTCAATCAAATACTTCCAAAGTCTTTTGAAAATGCATATTTTTATACTGTACCAATGACCCAGACATAGCTGGTGCTAACTCTTAAAATATAGGGCCAAACACAAATTTTGCCCCCCAATCCCCAAAATTTGCATCTAAAACTAAAGAAAACATGTCCTGAGAGGCCCTCCACACTTCGCCCCTACTGCGCATGCGCAGTGTCAAGGACGTTCCGAAATTGGCGCCATTTATCATTCTAAGTTTGGCCCTTCATCAGTTAACATCTGACTGATCTTTGTGCTTTTAAATCTCAGTTTAAATGATGCCAGACACATAAATATTAGTGAAATGGTGATTCTAAGGAGGATAGAAAAGGAGGAGAGGAAAAGAATGTGTGACAGAATATTATCAGGGCTGTAACTTAAAAATTTTTAATGAAATTATGTTAAGTTACCTATTTTCAAGGCAGCAGCCATTTTGTTGTCATTCTGATTATTTAGTTACACTGTTTTTTCAAGTGTTTTTCCTCTCTCCCTGTCCTTTAAGTTCCCCCTTGCTATTCTCCCATGCTTTTGGCATAATTTCTGTAATTATTATTACTAAAATTTCTTGGGAGTTTTAGCTGAATAACAGAATGAATTCTGTTCTTTCCCCATGTTTACGTCTTCACCTACGGGTGGTTAGGCGTTGTGTTCTGCATCTACCATCTGATGTTCTGCAGTTTCTTCCCTGGAAGTCTCTGTTTTGCATCAGATGGTGTATTTTTGGTAACTGATTTCGGGCCTGGGTGCCTGGAGTCTTATTTTAGTGTTTTTACACTCATTGTTTACATTTACAACAGCCCTCTGTGTGAGGGGGGGATTTCTAAATAATAATATCTTTATGTTATTTTAATCATAACTAGATACATTATTATTGTTCGTAAGTGTTGAATAAATTGTTTAAAATATTTTTAAAATTTTTGTCCACACTTAGGCTTGGGATCCATTGGGGCTCAACGTTACTTTTCAGAAACTTGGGCTGTTCTGAAAAAATATTTTTTCAAAATATTTTGATTTCAATTATTTTTTCTATATTAATGGATCATATTATTATTATGTATTTTGATTGCCAGGGGTTAGTGCGAGTACCAGGACTTGTTTTCTTTTCACATTGAAGGGATATTGATCAATTGTTTTAAGAGGAAGTCTTCCTCTGACCTTATTATCATTCTATATGTGGTCAGTGTACTCGCATTAACTCCTGTTCTGTATTCAATGACAATATGGGAAGCGTATGTCACGGTATGTTGTTGGGGATTTGGACACTCCGGTCCTTTCCCCGCAGGGTCACTCTACTTTATCAATTTCTATTTCAGACGATCAAGATTAGGGTGATGTATCTGTGATGTCTTCCAACAGTGTGCCTCCGTCGTCACAATTAATGAAAGGCTAGCGGAAAAGTGCTCATGTAATACGCCAATTGCCTAAGAGGACCCTAGTAGGTTCAACGGCCTTTGACGTCCGCTAGCTCGCCCGGTGTAGCGTCCATTCACCGAATGGTTCGGCAGCCGGGTTCGTCCGTTGCGGTCTAGAAGGAATTTTGGGGTGATGCGAGCACTATAAAATTAACTTAATGCACACCCAGTGACGGCGGATCGGAGGGAGAACGGAGGAAGCCTTTTAGTCCGGTTCATAGCTCGTTCCGGTCCATCCGGACGGCAAGCGAGAGAGGCCCCTCTCTCGTTCAACAACATCTGGCCCCAGATGTTGTGGTACAAATGTGTCATTAGCGGAGCATACGTCCATCGCTCGGGACGCTCCGTTGTATAGGCAGTCCGCTGAGACTGCTAAGGCTTCCTCTTCTCGTCAGCGCACACGACCGCACCTTGGCTGCATGACCGCCGATATATTACCAGCTTCGCCGATCAAGGATTCTTCGGCGACCAGGTCACACCATCCGGCAGCCAGGGATTCGAGACCGATGGACTCCGGACGTTCGCATAGGAAAAGTATGCGGGAGCCATCTGATGCGGAGCTGCCCTCGGCGAAGCAGCGATAGACTGCGCCTCCGCAGGTCTCGACGCCGGACATTCTTGTGCACATAGCACAGCTTATCGCAGCATCCCAGCAGCCGACAGAAACGGTGTCGGATCGAGAATTATCCGACAGCGCTGGGTCGGTAGCCGGGGACTCGAGGCCTGCAGACTCCGGACGTTCGCATAGGAAGTGTACGGGAGTCAACGTACACGGAGCTTCCAGCGGCAATGCATCGTAAGTCCGTTACTGCACAGGCCTCGGGAACGGACGTGCTTTCCTTAATAGCACAGTTTATCGCAGCATCCCAGCATCAACTGAATCTGTCGCATATATTTTATCCGACGATGCTGGGTCGGGACGCTCCGCGGAAGCGGGTACGGACGTCCGAAAGTTTCATCCGGTCCGACGGGATACCGAAAGGGATTCGGTGGATTTCAAGCTTTCCCTTTCGGAACAACATATGCTGCGATGCCGGATAAGAAACTGATAGAGTCGGTGGACTTAGAAATTTTTGGTTCGGTTCAGGGACATCGTCCCTCAGTTCCGACATAGTCCAATAATGTCACACAAACTTTCGAATTATTGAACGACGCTATATATATTATTATTTTTATGCTTGCTATCCAAGCATTTCTGGTTTCTTGTTCGAAGACTTATGGAGATGTCTTTCAATAGTGTGCCTCTGTCGTCATAGTTAATGAAGAGTTAGCGGCAATAAGTGCTCATGGAATATGTCTATCGCTTACGGAGTGACATTCGCTAGCTCACCCGGTGTAGCGTACATTCATCGAATGGTTCGGCTGCCGGGTTCGTCCGTTGCGGTCTAGGAAGGAGATTTGGGTGATGCGAGCACTTTAATTACTTTAGTACTCACCCAGTGACGGCAGATTGAGGACAGATCGGAGGAAGCCAACAACATAGGGGACCGCATGTTGTGGTTCAGATATTTTACATTCGGAGCATATGTCCGTTGCTCGGGACGCTCCGTTATATTGACAGTCCGAGAGACTGTCTTTAATGCTTCCTCATCCTCACAGCAGGGCACACGACCGCACATTGGCTACGTGACCTCGAGTATCCGATCAGTTTCGGCATTCAGTGATTCCACAGTGAATAGGTCGCGCCATCCGGTAGCCAAGGGACACGAGGCCTATACACTCCGTTCGCTCGCATATTGGAAGTATGCACGGGGTAACGATCTCGGAGCTTCCTGCGGCAATGCATCGTAAGACCGCTGCTCCTCAGGCCTCAGTGACGGACGTGCTATCCGAGTTAGCACAGTTGTTTCGCAGCATCCCAGCAATTGACGGTTTCTCAGTCGAATCAGGAATTATCCGACGGCGCTGGGTCGGTGCGGTCCGCGGTTGCATCAAGCTACGGACGACCGAACGCTTTATAGGGTCCGACAGGATGGCGAAAGGGATTCGAAAGATTTCGAGTTTTCCCTTTAGTAGTATCGGAAGATGCCTTTCATATCTTCTGGCATTTCTTCCAGTGATTATTTTTCGGACTTCATTGCTGCGATCTTGGATAAGAGACTTATAGCGTCATTGGACTCGGATTTTTCGATCGGTACAGGGACTTTGTCCCTGACTTACCGACGCAGTCCAATATTGTCTTTACAACATGTGTTTTATTTTTCGACGCTATATATTTATATATATATACAAGCCTGCTACTAAGCATGATAGTTTAGTTTCTTGTCCGCGTGGCTCATTTCTGCCATTTTATCTTTTTTACATATAGTTTATTTTGGCAGAGCAGGGCATACCGAGAGTTCATATGCGTCTAGACGGTGTGATTAAAGACTGCATATATTCTTTTTCGCCGTTTATGTCTTTTCCAATTTCAATGTTGGGAACGACATTATGTATAGTAGACTTAACTTAGACGCTTTATTATACGTAATCCGCCTTACTGAGGTGTTATCATTACGTCTTCAAGAAAAGATTTACGGGATATTATTCTCAATGTAATTTCTTTTGAGGGCAGTAGTTTGTTCACGTATAACTCCGCCCTTCAGTGGCTGATTGGAGTTGGTTAGACGTAATGCAGCCCTAGCTACATCCACGCGTGGATAGTAGGTTAAGAACTCTCTCAGAGTCGCTTCGTTCTCGGAGGAGCTTCTCTTCGACGGCAACTTTCCGGCAATCCATGAATTGCTTGATTTATACATTCTCTTGTCTATCTAGTGTTACAAGAGATTCAGACTGGGGCAAACATTCGGTGGTTGACTCAGAGAGTGCCGCCGCAGTTGCCGGACCCGAGTGTGGCTGTTATGACGGTTGCCTGTCAAACAGATTGGGATATATACTGATCCCTACGGATTCGAAGTGCCAGGGTCTTTGGGTTCCGCAGTCTTTTAGCTATCAGTTTAACTTCCGCGGAATAATGTTTTTTAGGCTTGCTTTATGTCATTGCATGAACATTATTCAGAAACGCATGCCCAAATTCCTGTCCTTTAATTCGACAGTAGTGGCGTATCTCCGGAACCAGGGAGGCACTCTTTCGTTTTCCGTTATTCAATTTAATGGAAAGAATCCGTCTGTTGGTTATAGTACACCAAGTTCAGTTTTGGTCCGTCATATTCTGCGTCGTCTGATTGTTTTATCGCACTCCAGTTCTCTTACGGGTCGCTTGTTGCTGTCAGAATGGACTCTCAACAAACAAGTATTCAATCAGATTTGCTATCTATGGGAGCGCCCAATGATGTTTTATTTATGACACAGCTTGCTAATCAATTGCAGACGTATGTGTTGGCTTGTCCAGATCTCTGAGCTAATACTGTTAACGCTCTATTGATCTATAGGGCGGAATGATAGGATACGCGTATCCTCCGGCGCTGTTGTTTTAGCAGGTATTGCTAAGATAAACAACCACAATACATTTCTGTTGATAGCATCTCTATCTTCACAGAGATCATGAGTAATTTACTCTCTTGTCTACTGTGGATCTTAACGTGAAATCTTCCTCTATGTGAGGATCTTTTTTCACTGGGTAAATCGTGTCTTCTTTATCACAACCAGCAAGGTCGCAACCTTCATGTATTCCGTTGTGTGGTCCGTATTGCATTGTAAACACTGTACTGGACGAGCTTTGGACGCGATTTCTTACTATAGGAGATCCTCTTCTTCGCTATTCTATGCGACTAAAGTGGAGGCTCTTCCGTCGTGGTGTAGGGATCATTATGTTCATATGGTTGATCCCTCCATACTACTCATTGCTATTTTTTAGTATACTTGTTTCACAAGATCTACTGCAGCCTGTTGTTATTTAGGTTATAGGTTTATGTTACCTCATACCTATGCACTCTACGATAGTTTACAATTGAGTCTTTTGTCTCTTTATCTAAGTCAGTTAGTAACTTTTTGATAAATAGACTTAGAATCTTTAGATTAAATTCCTATACGGATTTTAACTTCAGGTTCTTTTTTAGCTAAGTAATCATTTGAGCCTCTGGAAACAGTAGTTTTCAAATTCTGACCTTTTAGACAGTAATTCTGTTGGTTTCTCTTTTACTGTAGAGTCAGTGAGTTTCATGCACTATCGATGGATGATTTTCACTTTCATAGTTTCGGAATCAATACTTCCGTTACTATTTAGGTTGGATTGTTGCATAAGAGTTAGGCTCCTATTATCCGGAACCTATTATTTTAAGGTCCTTCCGTCTTCGTATGGGCATAGGCCTTTACTCTTTCCGGGTACAGTTTGTGTATTTATAAACAGATATCTGTTTATTACAAGGGCGTAAGCTTCTTCTGTCTTGATGTCTAGTAGAAGGACGTTACGCTCCATTTTATTGTTAATGGATTCTATTAACTAGCGTACTGCTTATGGTATATCATTGGCTTAGCAGTTGTGCTTAAGATTTCGGCTCATGAAGTAAGAGTTCTTCTACTTCTTGTGCTTACATTAATAGTGTTGCTATTATAGATTTTTGAAGGCTGCTCATTGCGCTCAGCCATCCATTCATGAATTTTATCTCAGAAATATCGAGTCCATTTCTGGAGGCCTCTATTGTTAGGTCTATTATCTACTGCTCAGAATGTCATTCACTTAACAGTTGCTACTATAGTTAGGTAGGCTGTCTGTTTCGGCAGTGTCTCCGTTCGGCTGCCCTCTTCGCTCTGGGCTATTTGACCCAGGGCAAGAAAAAGGGGGGGGGGGGGGAGGGTGTTCCCTTGGGTCACCTGTTTTTACTATGAAAACAGGGGGATACCTCCTCCGGAGTTAGTAATTCTGAGCTGTTATTGGGATGGTTGTTTAGTGAGAAGTTTAAGTTTATAAAATTCATTCAAGTCTTAGTTTTTAAAGTATAGCTTTTGAATATTGCATATGTCAACAGACATGATTATGCAATTCTCACACACTTTTAGGAGTATAAGAGTCTCTATTCTCTAGACTTACTTTATTATTGGCTTACTTTAAAAATTATTAGTATAAGGATTATTGGATATTAATAGAGTACATGGATGTATGAAGCTCAATTTTTGGAAGGTGTTGTATCTTTCTAATTTATCATAAATAAGAAAGATACATGTAAGGCCTATTACTTCTTTTCCCTACTGGGGATGACTCTATTTTATTTTATTGAGCGTATTCCATTTTGCTCTATGTCCTTGGCCCTCCAGCCTTTTTACTATTCAGCTATGTCTGGGTCATTGGTACAGTATAAAAATGTTAAAAAATTTATAGTAATTTATATATTTTTTATACTTACCAATGACCCAGACGGGGATGGCCCTCCCAGGAGTTGGGAACTCTTGCCTCCCCGCTGAGTACATAGCGCTTACCAGGCACTGGTTATTAGAATGATAAATGGCGCCAATTTCGGAACGTCCTTGACACTGCGCATGCGCAGTAGGGGCGAAGTGTGGAGGGCCTCTCAGGACATGTTTTCTTTAGTTTTAGATGCAAATTTTGGGGATTGGGGGGCAAAATTTGTGTTTGGCCCTATATTTTAAGAGTTAGCACCAGCTATGTCTGGGTCATTGGTAAGTATAAAAAATATATAAATTACTATAAATTTTTTAACTTTTCAAACGCATCACCACTGCAGCTATTCAGTGAAATTGGAAGGTAATTAGAAACTATGTTTGAGGGGCATTTTTTCAGGACAAGTTTGATATTGGCATTTTATTCTCCCCCAAATTTTTCGGCGGAGCATATTGTCGCCTCCCTGTCTGTCTGCCCAAAACAAATGGTTTCCAGACAATAACTTTAGTTGGACTGAAGGAAATGAAACAAATTTTTTTGGTTTCCGGATGATAACTTTAGTTTGAGTGAATGAAATGAAACAAAATTATATGCCTAGGTTTATAACCACATAATAAAGGTTGGGATTGATAGTGGGCTTGATCGATATTTTTGGCAGAGTTATGGCACTTTTCCAACTTAAAAACATGTTTATATTGGTTTCCAGATGATAACTATGGCTTTGAGTGAATGAAATGAAACAATTGGGATTGATAGTGGGCCTGGTCTGGTATTTTTTGGCAGAGTTATGGCCCTTTTCCAAATTAGACATGTTGATATTGGTTTCTGGATGATATCTTTAGTTTGCCTTAACAAAATGAAACAAAATTTTATACATAAGTTTATAACCACATAGTACAGATTTCGATTGATAGTGGGCTGGGTCAGACATTTTTTTTGCAGAATTATGACACTTTTCGGACTTAAAAACATGCTGATATTGGTTTCCGAGTGGTAACTTGAGCTGTACGTGTCCGATTTCAATCAAAATTGGAATATAGTTACTGTAGACAAAATACCAAACAGGTTTGATTTTGAGTGTGGTGCGATATTTTTTATTTGAGTTATGGCCCTTTTTTGGTGTTTATTAATCACTAAAATATAGTTTATCATAAAGGGCATTAGTGTCCCATGGACACATTTGGTGGTCTGCTGTATTGGTTCAATGGAGATAAGATAAGATATTGATTAATTCAATATCAACAAAGACATTTGACTAGAAATTCATGCTTGGCATTGGAGGCGGAGTTATAGCCACCCTTGGCATTCGGGAGAGCATCTGTTGGCTCTGCCAACTCATTGCCCTTGTTTCCAAATAGAAGTAAAATATGGATTATTCAGCAAGGTATTGAATAGGATCATAAGTGGTTTGCTCAGGGAATGACTACATTCCTTCAAAAGACATGGACTTATCAAGTTGGGACTTTAATGTTTTTTGATAAATTTGATCGCTTCATAAATTTCGTTCATTTAATAATAAATAAAATTCATCAAAATGAAGGTTGTGATGTATAGAACGGAGTTGAGAGTAGGCATCAATGGTTCCTGGAAGTCTGCTACCATATTTTGGAGAGGCGTAGTGATAGGGAGGAAGTTGGGAACACATGGCTAATCAAGGCCTTCTCACATGAGAACCGCGACAAATCATCGGCCGGCCAAAGTGTTGTTATTACTTGTACCAGAACTGATAACAAAATAACAAAATAATATTTCAGCAGAATAACTCATGTCCAAATGTGCTTCATATATCCAAGAACAAAGCTAGGAAATCAAACTTCTTCAAAATGCAGAGACAGAGATGCGTGGGGGGAAATACCAAAACTCTCAGCTTTCTCAACTTTTGGTCAAGGTCATCTGGGCTGAAAAAGCATTGATATACAATGCCCTCTAAAATCAAATAATGATGAAGATCGTCTTCAAACTACACAGTATTATTATATGGAGACTGCATATTTGCCATGTTACTTGCAAGGTATCATGACACCTGTTTCAATTTCTTAGAGTTATTCGATTGTTTTTTGATGAAAATTCATGGTAACGCGTGAAATGCACATGTCTGTTGGTCATGGAATCCATCTTCAGTAAAAAATTCAGACAGTGTTGTCCTTTCCCAAAATGCAGTCCTGCCACTGCATTGTAAAGTGTTTTGAATTCCTAGCTTTGTTCTTGGATGTCTGAAGCCTATTTGGCTCTGAGTTGTTCTCCTGAAATATTATTTTTGGTCTGGTATGAATATGGTAATGGTAGCAGACTTCCAGGAACTATTGGTGCCTGCTGTCAACTCTGTGAGCTGATTGCATGTATTTTTTTGCTTTCTATGCATCACAACCTTCATTAGCTTAACTTGACAAAGTCAAGACAAGCTATTGCCATCACGCGTGCGGAAGTCTGTTCACATTTTCCTTTAGCACAGGCTACACCCCGCAGTTCTTGCCTGATCGTCACGAAATTTCATATGCAGGTTTAAACAGGGTCATGTCTAGATGAGAACGTCCCCTTTTGGTCGCGATCGGTCAACCGGTATGGCTGCCCGAGCCCAAAACCCGAAAACCATTAGCACAGTCTACAGGTCGTATTTATGAAGGGATTTCATTGTAACTTGGTAGGATGCCTCTGTATAGTGCCTAGATGAGAACATCCCCTTTTGGGCATGATCTGTCAACCGTGATGGCTGCCCAAGACTGAAAACCAAAAACTTTTAGCACAGTCTGCAGGTCATGTTTAATATGGAGGGATTTCATTGTAACTTGGTAGGATGACTCCTTATGATGTCTAAATGAGAATTTCCCTATTTGGGCGTGATCTGCCAACCGTGACGACTGCCCGAGCCCAAAACCTGAGAACCTTTAGCACAGTCTACAGGTCTTATTTATTGAGGAATTTCATTTTAACTTGGTGGGTTGACTCCATATAATGTCTAGATGAGAACGTCCCATTTTGATCGCGATCATTCAGCCTTGATGGGTGCCCGAGCACCCAATACCTTTAGCATAGGCAAAAGGTCATATTTATGGAAGGATTTCATTGTAACCTGTTAGGTTGACACCATATAATGCCTAGATGATGACATCTCCTTTTGGTCGTGATTGGTCAACTGTGATGGCTACAGGTGCCCGAAGCCCGAAAACCTTGAGCACAGTCTAAAGGTCATATTTATGAAGGGATTTCATTGTAACTTGGTAGGATCACTCCAGATGATGCCCAGATGAGATTGTCCCCTTTGGTTGCGATCATTCAACCATGATGGCTGCCCGAGCCCGAAACCTGAAAACCTTTAGCACAGTCTACAGGTCATATTTATGAAGGGATTTCATTGTAACTTGGTAGGTTGACTTCATATAATGTCTAGATGAGAACGCCCCCTTTTGGACACGATTGGGCAACTGTTATGGCCACAGGGGTCCAAAGCCCAAAAACGTTTAGACAGGTCATAATTATGAAGGGATTTTATTGTAGCTTGGTAGGATGACTCCAAATAATGTCTAGATGAGAACGTCCCCTTTTGGTCGCGATCATTCAGCCTTGATGGCTGCCCGAGCTCAAAAACCTTTAGCATAGTCTGTAGGTCATATTTATGGAAGGATTTCATTGTAACTTGTTAGGTTGACTCCATATAATGCCCAGATGATGAGATCCCCTTTTGGTCGTGATTGGTCAACTGTGATGGCTACAGGTGCTCGAAGCCCAAAAATCTTGAGCACAGTCTACAGGTCATATTTATGAAGGGATTTCATTGTAACTTCGTAGTATCACTCCAGATGATGCCCAGATGAGAATGTCCCCTTTTGGTTGCGAACATTCAACCATGATGGCTGCCCGAGCCCAAAGCCCAGAAACCTTTAGCACAGTCTTCAGTTCATATTTATGAAGGGATTTCATTGTAACTTGGTAGGTTGATTTCATATAATGTCTAGATGAGAACAGCCCCTTTTGGACACCATTAGGCAACTGTGACGGTTACAGGGGTCTGAAGCGCAAAAACCTTTAGCACAGTCTACAGGTGATATTTATGAAGGGATTTCATTGTACCTTGGTAGGATGACTCCATATAATGTCTAGATGAGAATGTCCCCTTTTGGTCGCGATCATTTAGCCTTGATGGCTGCCCGAGCTCAAAACCCCAAAACCTTTAGCATAGTCTATAGGTCATATTTATGGAAGGATTTCATTGTAACCTGTTAGTTTGATACCATATAATGCCTAGAGGATGACATCCCCTTTTGGTCGTGATTGGTCAACTGTGACGGCTTCAGGGGCCCGAAGCCCGAAAACCTTGAGCGCAGTCTACAGGTCATATTTATGAAGGGATTTCATTGTAATTTCGTAGGATCACTCCAGATGATGCCCAGATGAGAATGTTCCCATTTGGCTGCGATCATTCAACCATGTTCAGGCTACTGATGTGCCAAGCTGTATAGTTTTTGGTGTAAATCTGATAATTTGATCCTGTGATATTAACCCTTTATCCTTCAAATTGAGAACTCCTCCAATCCATTTCTCCGGCATGCAATAACTCAAAAAATATTAATCCGATTATCAGGTTACTTTATATATGTATTCAGGTTACTGATGTGCTGTGCTGTATAGTTTTTGGTGTAAATCTGATAATTTGATCCTTAGATATTAACCCTTTATCCTTCAAATTGAAAATTCCTCCAATCCATTTGGCATGAGATAACTTGAAAAATATTGCTTGGATTGTCAGGTTACTTTATATTTGTGTTCGGGTTACTGATGTGCCGAGCTGTATAGTTTTTGGTGTAAATATGATAATTTGATCCTGAGATATTAACCCTTTATCTTTCACATTGAAAATTCCTCCAATCCCTTTGGCGTGAGATAACTCAAAAAATATCAATCCGATTGCCATGTTACTTCATATATGTGTTCAGGCTACTGATGTGCCGAGGTGTATAGTTTTTGGTGTAAATCTGATAATTTGATCCTGTGATATTAACCCTTTATCCTTGAAATTGAGAACTCCTGCAATCCATTTCTTCGGCATGCGATAACTGAAAAAATATTAATTCGATTATCAGGTTACTTTATATATGTATTCAGGTTACTGATGTGCTGTGCTGTATAGTTTTTATGTAAATCTAATGATCCGGAGATATTAACCCTTTATCCATCAAATTAGGCACTACTCCAATCCATTTCTATATGTACCCATGTGTGTTGTGCATAATGTCGGCATCTGGGGTGGCCCTCCGTCATACAGCTTTCTACTAGTTGCGCGTATGGGGGTACACATCTGATGATTTCATCGGCCTATTTTTAGCTCAACTTTGACGAAGTCAAATTTGAGCTATTGTCATGGCCCGTCGTCCGTCCGTCCGTCTGTCCATCTGTCCGTCTGTCCGTACGTCAACAATTGGCTATGGCTCGGGCTAGAGGTCGTATTTATGAACCGATCTTTACGAAACTTCTTGTGTACCTTTGTTATGACCCTGGGACGGGAACGAGTGTTTTTAGGTGTGGTCCGAAATTCAAGATGGCTGCCAGCGGCCATTTTGTACCGATGATGCAAAAATCAGTTTTTTGTACAGAACTTCTGTATGAAAGTTCTGATTTGAATAAAATTTTGTTAAATGTTTAGTACCATGGGATACATCACATATAATACTGGTTTTTTTCTCGTGCGTAAATTATGCAAATTAGACAGACTTTGATTTATTTAGTGTTACTTTCAGAGCTGTAAGTGCCAAGCTGCTATGGCTCGGGCTAGAGGCCGTATTTATAAACCGATCTTTACGAAACTTCTTGGGTACCTTTGTTATGACTGTGGGACGAGAACGAGTGTTTTTAGGTGCGGTCTGAAATTCAAGATGGCTGCCAGCTGCCATTTTGTACCGACGATGCAGAAATCTGTTTTTTGTACAGAACTTCCATATGAAAGCTCTGATTTGAATAATTTTTTGTATGAATGTTTAGTGCCATGGGATACATCACATATAATACGGGTTTTTTTCTCGTGCGTAAATTATGCAAATTAGACTAACTTTGATGTTTTTTGGTGTTACTTTCAGCACTGTAAGTGCAAATGCCAATACGGCTCGGGCTAGAGGCCGTATTTATGAACCGATCTTTACGAAACTTCTTGGGTACCTTTGTTATCACTGTGGGACGAGAACGAGTGTTTTGGGGTCTGGTCCAAAATTCAAGATGGCTGATGGCAGCCATTTTGTACGAAATTTGGTGCAATCAGATTTTTGCACAGAACTTCCTTATGAAAGCGCTGATTTGAATAATTTTTGTGTGTGAATGTTTAGTACCATGGGATACATCACATATAATACGGGTTTTTTTCTCGTGCAGAAATTATGCAAATTAGATGAACTTTGATTTTTTCAGTGCTGCTTACACACAGTAAGTACACATGTCAATACGGCTCGGGCTAGAGTCTGTATTTATGAACCGATCTTCACGAAACGTCTTGGGTACCTTTGTTATCACCTTGGGACGAGAACGGGTGTTTCTGGGTGCAGTCCAAAATTTAAGATGGCTGCCAGTGGCCATTTTGTATCGAAATTAGGTCAAATCAGTTTTTTGTACACAACTTCTATACGGCTCAGGCTAGATGCCGTATTTATGAACTGATCATTACGAAACTTCTTGGGTACCTTTGTTATTACCGTGGGGTGAGAATGAGTGTTTTTGGGTGTGGTCCAAAATTCAAGATGGCCACCAGCAGCCATTTTGTACCAAAATTAGTGCAATCAGTCTTTTGTACAGAACTTCTGTAGGAAAGTTCTGATTTTAATAAATTCTTGTATGAATGTTTAGTAACATGGAATACATCACATATAATACGGGTTTTTTTCTCGTGTAGAAATTATGCAAATTAGATGAACTTTGATTAATTCAGTGCTACTTATACTCTGTAAGTGCACATGTCAATACGGCTCGGGCTAGAGGCTGTATTTATGAACCGATCTTCACAAAACTTCTTGGGTACCTTTGTTATCACCTTGGGACGAGAACGAGTGTTTCTGGGCGCGGTCCAAAATTCAAGATGGCTGCCAGTGGCCATTTTGTACCGAAATTAGGTCCAATCAGTTTTTTGTCACAACTTCTACACAGCTCATATTTGTGAACTGATCTTCACGAAACTTCTTGGGTACCTTTGTTTTCACCTTGGGACAGGAATGAGTGTGTTTTGGGGTGCCTTTGTTGTCTCTGTGCTATGAGAACAAATATTTTGGGGTTCAGTCAGACCCACTCTGGGACTCAAAAGATTTTTTCTAGTTTAGCATCTGACTGTCACCCACCTTTACAATACTTTACCTATACATTTGTTACAGGCTACGGTCAGTATTTATGTACAGACCATTACAATACTTTATATGTACCTTTGTTATCAGGTCATTACCTAGATGTTTGTCATTGCTGTGTCACATACTATACATGTACATGTCTTTGTCTTGACAAGTTGAGCTACAGTGTCATTGACTCTTTCATTTAAAAATGTGAGGATAATTACATATCCTAGGAGCCTTTTGTCAGAAAGCAGTATTTTAGCTCTCCCTGAGGGAACCCTGGGAGGTGAAGCAGTGCTTGTTTACTGTGGTAAACAAGCTCTGTTTTACTGGTAAAATAAGACCCGGTAACCAGTGCCTGGGGTGGAAGTTCTCTAAAGTAGGCAACATGGCTACAATTGGCTACACTTGTCTTTATATCCATTTTGTGGTCATGATTAGCCAATGTGCAGAAATATGTGATCTTAAACACCAATAAATAGTATTTTAGATCATTCTTTAAGTACCTGATGACCAAAATTCAAACTAAACCTATTTTTGTCATCTTTGTACCTTGCTTAAAAAGTAAGGTAAGTTTCAAAATTATAGCTAAAAAAATGGACGTACCGATGTAGTGATGGGGATCATCAGTATATCCCCACATTTTTGAAAATGTGTGTATAAACATCTTCACTTTCATTATTATAACACAACATTCATGAACGAAAATCAAACTCATCTGCTTTATAAAACATCTGTAAATCTTGTGAAATCATCTTTGTGCAAGAACATTGGCTTTATCATTTTGAAACACTAAAAGTATCTTCACAGTTATGTTCTCTTGGTTTCTGCTCATTCTGGAAAACATTTGATGAAGATAACCCCCAGACCATCATCGCCGATCCTGTGGACAGGCTGGGGTAGCATTAATATGGAAAGAAAGTTTAGATAAATTCATTGACATACAGCCAGATGGTAACTCTGGAATATTGATGGCTTTATTAAAAGCCGCCACTATTTCACTGTATCTAATCATCATTTACATGCCCTGTGATGGGTATAAGACATCAGTCACAGACTATCAGGACACATTGTGCCAACTCAGAAATTTTCTACAAATTCTCTTCTACAGATATCATATTGTGTGGTGACCTGAATGCCTCTCTGTATCAACAAGAAAACAACAGAAAGCTTGACCACCTACTTGAGAAATTTTGCAAAGAAGAACGACTAAAAAAACTACCTCTGGAATGGATGAAAATTATCCAAATGGCCCAACATTTTACAGCTATGATGGCAGTAGAGCCCTAATTGACAACTTCTTAGAGAAACAGTTTGCTGATCATCTATTAAATGTTATGATTGTAGACATGCCATTGGGAACCTACGATCACGTCCCAGCCTGTGCCAAACTTAAATTAGATATTAACACAGATACATCTACAAACAAATCAACTTGGAAGAAGTCTCAAACTCAGTTGAAAGGAAAGTCACTTTGGAATAAAGTAGACACTATAAGATACAAACCAAAACTTCAAAGGGATTTTGATGAATTGGAATTTCCCATTATCTCCAGTGGTTATGACATTGAAATTATTACCGACAAGATTGTTAAAATACTATTAATGAAGAGAAGAATGCAGTTTGCAGACCTATTTCACACCACAATGGCAAGAACTTCAAATCCAGTTTCCTAAATCTTCACAAAGACATGAAAGAAACTATTTGGAAACGGAAGCAGGAGGAAAGAGCCCTTGCAGCCTCTATCATATAAAAATTCAGTCCATGAAAAAGATTCTCAGAATGATCTCAAAGCAAAATTAAGCAATAAAAAGAAAATCACTTTATAGAGAAATTGAAGAATGCTCTTAACACAAGTGACAGCTTTTCTTTAAACTTATTAACAAACAAGCAAAACAGACTTAAAGAAAATAGATATCCCTGAATACAAGGGTAAAACACACATTGGAGAAGATAAAATAAAGGAAGGATGGTCCAAGTACTTTGGAGAAGCTGCATCACCACAAGAAAAAGATTGCTTTGATAGTGACCACAAGCAGCTTGTCGAATCTGATTTAGAATTTCTTGTAAAAATGGGCCTTATTTGAATTTTGAGTTCTATATCGGTTTCGATATTTTTATATGTGACCCCCTCATATTGTTATTTATCTGATAACCATAGAGTATAACAACCGTTGTATATACTTGAAGTATATACAACGGGTGTTGTATATAATTATAATTTATGCGAATGACCTCTGACCTCTTTCAATTCCATTTTCATTCATTCATTCATGAAACATCGTTATATCACAGGGCAGGTTTTAATTGTACGCTTATTGCACTTTGTCAGAATCCTCTGATGGTGTCATTTCTTATTTATTTTGCTTCAATAAAGGCAACCTAAAATTTTGTTTCAAAACATTGTAGAAATTACTTGAATGTTAATAGTAATTAGTATGTGGCGACTGCGAACTATTTATAGTCACGGCCTCGATCAAAAGTACTCACGGAACTGCGCTAATTAAAATTTCGTCTGCTCTACCTGAAAAAAAAACACTTCGTAAAAATTGTAAACAAACGCAAAATTATTTGTTATATTGGGACTACAGCGTAAAACAGGGAAGAAAACTGGAACTATGTCAAAAAAAGAATAACTCTACTGAAACACCGTTTTGTTACTGTTAATAAAATAGTTGAAATTTATTTTGTTCCAGCGCAGTTACATGATGCAAGAAGTGCAATCGCACTTTACAATCGCCGTCATCGATTTTGTAATGTAAGGGACACAACTCTATGCATCTTGTCCTATTTCTTTTGTCTCGTAGACTGGTTTTCTTTGGAGGCCCATGGGAAGCATATATAAGTCGGGTAGACGCACGAGACGGGTGTCTGTTTGTTATCAGATAAAAACAATAAACATATAGTGTGTTTTTATATCTGTGTTATACAACTCGTTGAAATATGGTTTATTTTTTCTCGGCGAAGCCTCGAAAAAATAAACCATATTTCAACTCGTTGTATAACACAGATATAAAAACACACTATATGTTTATTGTCTATATGTAAACCCTCATAATCATCGGAAGGATCTCATTGAGCTCGTTCCAATGACGGGTCACTTGATATGATTTTGTTGAAATTTTTTTTGTAAAAATCGATAAACTAATATAAGTTTTCTCTGCCAACATGTATGGTATATGGAGATTTTAATACCTGGATGTCGGTTTTAAAACACCGAGCCACAGGCGAGGTGTTTAAATGAGACATCCAGGTATTAAATCTCCATATACCATACATGTTGGCGGAGATAACGTTTTTGTCCCGTTTGAAACACAATACAAACATAGTGGAAATAATTTTGTGGACATATTTCTCATCTCCACCATCTCTTGGACCAAATGGACCAAATTCGTGGTAATTATTTTGTTTTTATAATCGCAGAAGACAACAGATAGAGTTACATCCCTTGGGTCGTTAAGGAAAGAAGTAAACAGTATTTTGTTGACATGTCGTCCCTGGAGTTCCAAGGTGTTCTATCTACTGGCACATAGAACACATTGGTACTCAGGGGACGAATTATTTGCTCTTATTTTATTTTTATGATTGTATTGTCGGAAATCTGATGATATTTGTGACTATTTTCGTTTTTTTTTGGTTCGATTTTTGTAGTGAGGCGAGTGGAAGCAAAAAGCTTTCATTGAAACCATATACCCCTGATGTTTCACATGCGCTTGTACCCTGGATGTTGCACGCTCTCATATACCTTGGATGTTGGGTACACCCTTTGCCATGGCTATTTGTCCAAGGCATTCTGACCAATCATTCAAAAGACAGAATCTATCGGGATATAGGGACAATATTTAAGTGTTATTCAAACTGTATCATCAAAGCATGCTGATTTGTTTCGATTGTGATGGCTCAAGTCCCAATTGTGGTACGTATATTCAAATATCTGAACAGTCTTTCAATATACCGATATAACGTGTGGTATTTTTAGCCCACTTGACTTTCAGTCAGGAGAGCTATAGTGATCACTCACTGTCCGTCGTCCGTGAACATGATGTTTGCATCTTCTCCTCCCAAACTGCTGAACCAATTTAATTGATATTTGAGATAATAGTTTATGACATCGCAATTTGATTTTGTTCAAATCAAGTTGCCTCGCCCCTTTGTAGGGCCATGCCCAGAAAGTGTGCTTAAATCTTAAAAAATCTTCTCATGAACCAGCAGTAGCAGAGACTTGATATTTGGTGTGCAGCTTCCTTTTGAGGTGTACACTCAGATTTGTTGAAGAGAAGTTTGTGGGGCTATGTTTGCCGTCGTTATGGGAGGGGCAAGAATTTTTGCCCCTCCCAAAATTTCTATTTTCCAAACCGAGAGGCAGATTTGGACCAAATTTGATATGAGGGCTTATTGGGTCATAAGTACTTAATTTATGCCCAATTTTTTTTTCCTGTCGCCCCATGGGAACTGCAGGAGCTAAAAATAGAAAAAAAATTGCTATCGGTTTTATCATGGGGTACTTTTCTGGGACTTTGAAAAAGTGCTGAGTCAGCATTTTTTAACACTTGCGGGTAATGGGAAAAACATTTAAGACGACTTTTCTCCCAAACCACTGCTCCAAAAGCTTTCAAATTTCACATATAACATCTTTGGAAGATTGTTTCACATGTTTATTGAAATCAATTCCCTGGGTCCATATTTGGGCTCTCTATGGGAGCCCAAATGTTTAAATTAGTGCAGTATGAGGAATATTCTTTAAAAATCTTCTTCTTCAGATCTACCAATAAAAATCTTTTGATTTTTGGTATGCAGCATCCTTAAGGGGGTGAGATTCAAGTTTGTTCAAGCCAAGTCCCTGGGTTCGTATTTAGGCTAAAAATATGTGGTCCCGTTCCGGACTTAGAAATTTTGGACCAAAATCCGGAATTTTTGTTGTTGTTTTTTTATAGGCTTCGGTCAGTTTTAAAACAAAATTTTTTTTTCTTACACTGAAAATTTAGGGGCTGGGTGGGACTTTTCCGAACAAGAATAAAAAAAAATCTGTTTTTTATGCGTTTATCTCAATTTTGGGACGTAAAAGTGCAGGAACTGAAAATAGAAGGAAAATCCTGTGTATTGTGTGGGCACAACTGCTTCATCTAGTTGGTATATGCTTTTCTTATGAGGGGCGTATGCAGCTTATTCAAGTCAAGTCCCTGTTTTGATATTTAGATTACCATGTCAGGTGAGCGCCCTCAGGCCCCTGGGGCCTCTTGTATTTCTTTCAACAAAGTTTTTTTTAGCTCACCTGAGCAAAGCTCAAGGGGAACTTTACTAATAACTTTCCGTCCATCATCCGTCTGTCGGTCCATCGTCCGGCATTAACATACATTGTCGACTTCTTCTCACAAACTACTCAACCAAACTGAACCAAATCTGGTGTGCATGTTTCCTATCACATGTCAATTCAAATTTGTTCAAATCAAGTTGACCTGCCCCTTGGTAGGGCCACGCCCAAAAAGTGAGCCTAAATCTTAAAAAATCTTCTTCTCATGAACCAGCAGTAGCAGAGACTTGATATTAGGTGTGCAGCTTCCTTTTGGGGTGTAGACTCAGATTTGTTTAAGAGAAGTTCTAGTGTTGTATTTGCCATTGTTATGGGAGGGGCAAGAATTTTTGCCACGCCCAAATTTTCTATTTTCCAAACTGAGAGGCTGATTTGAACCAAATTTGACATGAGGTTTTATTGGGACATAAGTAGTTAATTTATGCCCAAAAAAATTTTCCCGTCGCCCCATGGGAACTGCAGGAGCTAAAAATAGAAAAAATTTAAAACGCTCATATCTCCAAAACTACATGGCACTGAGAATTTTTATTTAGTATGAAGCTTCCTTAGGACCAACAGAATGGAATGGTAAAAAAAAAAATTGCTATCGGTTTTATCACAGGGTAATTTTTCAAGACTTTTGAAAAAGTGCGGAGTCAGCATTTTTTAACACTGGCTAATGGGGAAAACATTAAAGACTCTTCTTCTACCAAACCACTGGTCAAAAGGCTTTCATATTTCACATATAACATCATTGGAAGATTGATTCACATATTTGTTGAAATCAATTCCCTATGTCCATATTTGGGCTCTCTATGGGAGCCCAAATGTTCAAATTAGTGCAATATGAGGAATGTTCTTTAAAAATCTTCTTCTTCAGATCCACCAATCAGTATCTTTTGATATTTGGTATGCAGCATCCTTAGGGGAGTGAGATTCACGATTGTTCATACCAAGTCCCTGGGTTCATATTTGGGCTCACTGTGGGAGCCCGAATTATAACTTAGTTCAGTATGAGGAATATTCTTCAAAAATCTTCTTCTTCACATCCACCAGTCAGAATCTTTTGATATTTGGTATACAGTATCCTTAGGGAGGTGAGATATAAGTTTGTTAAAGGCAAGTCCCTGGGTTCATATTTGGGCTTCCTATGGGAGCCCGAATTGTACCAAAATTTCTATTTTCCAAACTGAGAGGCCAATTTGAACCAAATTTGATATGAGGGCTTTTTGGGTCATAAGTACCTAATTTATGCCACAAACATTTTTTCCTGTCAACGCATTGGAACTGCAGGAGCTAAAAATATAAAAAAAATTAAAACGCCCATATCTCCAAACTTAGCACAGGTATGTAGTTTGACCCGTAGATTGCCCTCGAGGGGGTAAAAAAATGTGCTGTCCCTATATTTAATGGCACAGGTATGTAGTTTCCTTCGAAAGGGGCGAAGAATGTGCTGTTCCTATACATTTTCTATTTTTTCTTTTTTTTTTTATTCCAGTTTTCATTAAACTTGTCACAGTTTTGGAGTGTGACCCGCTGATTGCCCTTGAGGGGTTGAAAAATGTGCTGTCCATATATATTTTTTTTCTTCTAGATTTTCACCAAACTTGGCATGGGTATGTAGTTTGACCTGCAGATTACCCTTGAGGGGGAGAAAAATGTGCCATCCCTACATATGTATGTTCTTTTGTTGTTTTTTTTTTCTTGATTTTCATCAAACTTGGCATGGACATGTAGTTTGAGGGGTCGAAAAATGCGCCCTTCCTATATTTTTTAGCTCACCTGAGCGAAGCTCGAGGTGAGCTTTACTGATCACTTGCTGTCCGTTGTCCATCTGTCCATCTATCCATTCATTAACTTCACATTTTCGACTTCTTCTCAAGAACTGCTGGGCCAATTAGATGAAACTTGATGTGAATCTTCCCCAACATGTGTCCACCCAAGTTTGTTCATAAGATGTTGCCACACCCCCCCCCCCCCCCCCCCCCCCCAGGGGCTCTACAAGGGGCATAACTCTAACACTACCCTCAATTTTCTTTAAAAAAATCTTCTTCTTCAGAACTATTTATCAGAATCTTTTAATATTTGGTATAAAACATCCTTGAAAGGGTGAGATTCAAGTTTGTTCAAACCAAGTCTCTAGGTCCATATTTGGGCTGTGTATTGAAGCCCAAATTTCAAAATTAGTGAAATCTTACATTTTATCTTTAAAATTCTTCTTCTTAAGATCCTCTGGTCAGAATCATTTAATATTTAGTATCAATAAACTATATGAGGTGCAGATTCAAGTTTGTTCAAACCAAGTGCATTGGGTGATATTTGGGCTTCCTATGGGAGCCTGAATTTCAACTCGGTGCAATGTGGGTCATATTCTTTCGAAAATCTTTTTCATCAGATCCACTGGTCAGAATCTTTTCATATTTGGTACGTGTCATCTATAAGGGGGTTAGATTCAAGTTTGTTCAAACCAAGTCCCAAGGTTAATATTTAGACTCTTCATAGGAGCCCAAATATTAATATAGTGCAATATGCCATATTTTCTTCAAAAAAATTCTTCTTCAGATCCAGTGATGAGAATCCTTTCACATTTAGTATAGGTAATCTGTATGCAGGGCAGATTCAAGTTTGTTTGAGCCCAGTCCATCGGGTTATACTTGAGCTCCCAATGGAATTCTAACTTGGTGCAATGTGAAGTTTTTTCTTGGAAAATCTTTTTCTTCAGATGCACTGGTAAGAGTCTGTTCATATTTGGTATGTATCATCTATAGATGGGGATTAGATTCATGTTTGTTTAAATCAAGTCCCTAGGGTGATATTTAGGCTCTCCATGGGAGCCCAAATATTAATACAGTGCCATATGCTACATTTTCTATAAAAATGATCTTTCTTCAGATCCACTGATGATAATCCTTTCATATTTAGTATAGATATTCTGTATGCGGGGCAGATTCAAGTTTGTTCGAGCCCAGTCCATCAGGTTATGATTGAGCATCCTATGGGAGCCTGAATTCTAACTCAATGCAATATGGCGTTATTTCTTTGAAAATCTTCTTCAGATGCACTGGTAAGAATCTTTTCATATTTGGTGTGTATTATTAGCTCACTTGAGCAAAACTCGAGGTGGCTTTACTGATCACTTCCCATCTGTTGCCTGTCTGTCCGTTCATCTGTCCATCCGTTAACTTCATGTTTTTGACTTCTCAAGAACTGCCAGGCCAATTTATTTAAAACTTGATGGGAATCACCAACATGTGTACACCCCAGTTTGTTCATAAGAAGTTGACCCACCCATCAGGGGCTCCACAAGGGGCATAACTCTAACACTACTCTCAATTTTCTTAAAAAAATCTTTTCCATATCTATCAGTCAGAATCTTGTAATATTTGGTATAAAACATTACTGGGAGGGTGAAATTCAAGTTTGTTCAAATTTAGTGAAATCTAAGATTTTATCTTTAAAATTCTTCTTAAGATCCCCTGGTCAGAATCATTTAATATTCAGTATCAATAGTCTATATGAGGTGCAGATTCAAGTTTGTTCAAACCAAGTTCATTGGATGATATTTGAAGTTTGCTGCTCTCTGTGAAATTTGTAGAACTGGGTAAAATGTGCATGCTGGCAATTCACAGTAGCTTGACTGGTATCAGGTTGATTCAAAACTTGGCTGATTCGAACCTTGTTCTTTAAAAATCTTCTTCTTCAGATTCAGCAGTCGGAATGTTTTGATGTTTGGCATGCAGCATCCTTAGTGGGGTGAGATTCAAGTTTGTTCAAGCCATGTCCCTAGGTTCATATTTGGGCTCACTGTGGGAGCTTGAATTGTAACTTAGTTCAAAATGAGGAATTTTCTTTAAAAATCTTCTTCTTCAGATCCAGCAGTCGGAATATTTTGATATTTGGCATGCAACATCCTTAGGAGGGTGAGATTCAAGTTTGTTGAAGCCAAGTCCCTGGTTTCATATTTGGGCTCCCTGTGCGAGCCCGAATTATAACTTAGTTCAATATGAGGAATTTTTCTTTAAAAATCTTCTTCTTCAGATTCAGCGGTTGGAATGTTTTGATATTTGGCATGCTGCATCCTTAGGGGGTGAGATTCAAGTTTGTTCAATCCAAGTCCCTGGATTGATATTTGGGCTCCCTGTTGGAGCCTGAATTACAACTTAGTTCAGTATGAGGAATATTCATCAAAAATCTTCTTCACACCCACCAGTCAGAATCTTTTGATATTTGGAAAATGGCATCCCACTGGAGGTGAGATTCAAGTTTGTTCAAGCCAAGTCTCTGGGTTCATATTTGGGCTTCCTATGGTAGCCCGAATTATAACTTAGTTCAATATGAAGAATATTCTTTAAAAATTTTTTTTTTTTTAGATCCACTGGTCTGAATCTTTGGATATTTGGTATAAGCTTTTCTAAGGAGGGGTAGATGCAACTTGTTGAAATCAATTCCCTGGGTTTTATATTTAGGCTACCATGTCAGGTGAGCACCCTCAGGCCCCCTGGGGCCTCTTGTTTTAAACACTGATACCAGTATTCAGTTTCAAATACTGTGCTGCCCTAGTCTCTTGAAGAACTGACAGGTTGATTTTTCCTGGGTTTCATAAGCATCCCACAGGCTGAAAAAATTGACACTGATTTCTCATTTTTTTCGATGCCCATCTGTCTCTCTGCCCATCAGTTAGTAGTCTGACTTGTAGAGGAGTTAATTCTGCTTCTTGTTCAAGAAATGACATCATCATATAAATGGTAAATTCTTCCTCCCCACTCACTGATTCAGTCTTTTGTGGCAAGCTTCCAAGTCATCATTGGTTCTCATGGAGATGCCAAACATCGACCAGTCAGAGATTTTTCAAGTTGAATTGCCAAACAATAATGCTTTCACGATGGAAAAAATTCATAATATAACAACTTCTTGCTCTGTAGACATTATGGGCTAGTATTCTCATAATTTAGTGATTAAAGCTATTAAGCTCTATTGGATATGTCCACTTAATCCTAAATTAATTTGGTGTTAAGCCTAAAAAAGTTAAAAATCTGTTTCTCAGGCACTCCTGCATGGTCCTTTTGGCTGCTGCATGCTTTCTTTTTATAAACTATGCTAACTTAAAAAAATAAAAATTAAAAGGTTTATGTCTGGTATTTTACCTAAGTTAATAAATTGACAAATTTGTCCCTTGAGTTCAACAAGGCTTTAGCATTGCAAAGCCTTCTTGCACTCAAGGGACTAAATACACTACCACCCTGCAATTCTGTAGATTATGAGGGCTGAAACCTAAAACAAACCAAGAACATGAATTTTTGTTGGCAAAGAAATAATTACAAAATCTAAATAAATAAAAATAAAGTACCCCTGCCCCACAACCACATACACACGCATGCAATTTTACCAAAAATGGCCTGAGAAGCAGAAGATCTACTTTGTGGCACCTTATTATAACACTTAAAATGGAAACATGCAGATGAGACATGGATTGAAAGAAAATAAAAACTCTTAACTTACAACTTTGTAATCTTCCATCTAGCAACGGGACAAAAACAAGTCATCTGACACCAAACCGGAATTGAGGGTAAAAAGCTGATAAAATGACTTGATAGAAGAATATATACACAATGTGAACAAGCTGTCAGGAGTTCATCATGTTAGTTAATTAGTTAATTTCCATGTTTTCTCCACAGTATTACAATGGAGTTAGGCCTTAAGCCGGGGTGTATCCTGTCCCCGATTATTTTTTCATTGTACATTGAAGACATGGGAGAAGAATTGATGACACAGAGGGGATGGGGGGGGGGGGGGTCAAAGTTAGAGAGACAAAAATCCCAGTGTTATTCTTTGTAGATGATATGGTTTCATTAGCCAAGAGTGATGAGGGACTAGAAAAAAACTGTTAACCATTGTAGGAAAGTACAGGGATAAGCAGTGACTTGAATTGAACAAAAACAAGAGTAAGGTGATAACTGTGGGCTGTGGGGTAGATGAGCCCCAAAGTTGCAGTGCGGGTAAGTTTCCTATTTGTGAAGGGCCAAGCAAGGATATAACATTGCGGGAAACAGAAGAATATAAATACTTAGGGGTGAACTTATGTGTCACAGGTAGAGGCAGAAACACAGAAACCACACTGACAAATCTACCGGTAATACAAAAGGGAAAAGAATACTCAATCAGTTAAAACTTCTGGGAAGGAACAGCTTTAACAAGTTGTTTGTTGGAAAAAACTATTTTGAAGAGGGTGTGGTTATCAAGTATAACTTATGGAATGGATGTGATCCCTTTGAACCAAGTGGTAGTGAAATATATAGAGATTCTGCAAAATGATGCGGGTCAGTGGATAACTGGGCCAAGTAACACAACTGCATTGGAAACGGTCGGAGGGGAACTTGGTTGGATGCCTGTTAAAGATAGAATATAAAAGGAAAAACTAGGTTACTTGAATCAGGCCATAAAATTTGAGACAAATGCTTTTGTCGTTCCTCTTGTGGTTATCTAAATGAAAAAACAGATAACCGAAAAGTTGTTTGTCTGGAACTACAAACAGTTCGTCAAACAGTTGTGTCTTATCACCTTATTTGATAGCACTGTTTTAAAATGTTCCTGTGGGAAGACCCCTCTCTTCAATACTCAAACTCCCCAAGACAGCTAATGTGAAGCTGCCCCCCCCCCCCCGTGCTTCATTCGTCGAAATTTTGCTAGGTGTCACAGCGGATAATCTCTGAATTATATGCATGGAAAAATGCCCACCCATAGTTTTTGACCCATCCACGATGGCTGTACTGGTCCTCTTTATTATATCCAGATGAATGGTAAGTAGAAACTGGTGAGCTGGAGTTAGGGCCAAGAGCTCTTTGGATGGGTTATACAAAAAGGAGGCATCAGCTTTTGAGGAGTACCTTGATGAATTGTTTGAGGGGTCTTTTTGGTTTAAAGTGAGATCAGAGTCACTCGAGGCCTGAGGGGAAACTTCGGGGAGGACAGAGGATGCCAAATGTGCAGCTTGTGGGTAATGAAAACCCTGGAACATTTCATTTTAGAATGCCCTAAATATTTGCCTAGAAGAATACGATTAATCTAAAAGCTAATGGAAATTGGAATGAAAGCAAAAGAGATAAGTGGATTAGGGATGAGGGAAAGAGTCAATATCATAGTTGGGGAGATTGAGAAAGTGCCAATGGGGTAATGATTAAAACAATTTGTGTCAGAATGCTGGGAGATTAGGAGGGACAATGGAGGAGGAGTGAGTAGGGATTGATGTAGAAGGCTTCCTCATTACAGGACCACAGCAAATCAGCAAAATGACGAAGAATTATTATTATAACACACCAAGCATACCAGTTATTTTTCATCATTCATACAGTGAAATTTCTGTTACTGACAGATCCATATCTACATTAATCCAGTAAATATCATTTAAATATTGTCTTTTTTACTTTAGTTTACACCAAATGTGAAATTTTAACTGTAAAAATAAATAGCATCAATAATATTTTTGGGGGGTATGAAATAGTTTTTGAGTACGAAATTACATACTAAATGGGTACAAAATTATTCAAAATTCCAGGTACAAATTTGTTTTGGGTACAAAATTAATGCAACCCATGAAACGTACATCCATCAGGTAGTTTCATTGCTGTTTGGCCCACTACTATTTTTGGTTCTTTTTGGCCTCAAGCTGGGCCCAAAAGCAGGGCAGTCGCGAAGCATTATTGATTGGGGTTTGGTGTGTCCCCCCCACTCAAATTTACTATGTTTTCAGTTAACACTAGCTTGATTTGTCGAGTGTTCCAGGAACAGACTTAGTTCAATAACATTAAACTCTGATTTCACCAAACCAATTTATATTTGTGTTTTTAAAGATGTTCTAATTTATATGTGTGTTTTTAAAGATGTTTTTAAACATCCAAATTTCATTTGATTTGGCGACTTTGCAGTTTTATCTGATTGAACAAGAGTGGACTGGGCCAGGAAATTTGATGAAAAGGGTCCCATGTTAGTAGCACCAAGCGCATGGGACTGACCATGGTCTGACTCAGTGTAAGACAAGTTTCATTTCTCAGGCCTAAAAGATGTCCATTCCTCAGAGACATTTTGTCGGCTGAGTGCTAGAATGTTCTATGTCCCATAGGGGACATAGAACATTCTAGCACTCAGGCGACGATCTGTCAATGTTCTGGGCAATGTGTTATAAAAGATAATTCAGTGGTATCTGACCCACAAGGCCAACCATGGTTTGGCTCTGTCAAGAGAATATTTCACTTTCCAATGAAGAAGACGTAAAAGTTGCACATCTGAGGTTACAGTACAAGTCAAAATAAGTTGTAGGATAACCACGAAAAACTATGTCTCTTTCTCTTCCTACACTGATAAGACCAGAAGCTGACATCATTTTTTGGAAAGCTTTCACTGAAAGATTTTCAGAAAATGATGTCAGATACTGATCTTATCAGTGCAGGAGCAGCAGTATACTTAGTTTATTGAAGTTATGCTACAACTTACTTTGACTTGTACTGTAATGCTCCAGGTAGTGAAAAATAAAAGAATTGCACTGGTGCAGAACCCAGGGAGACTTCCATTAACAGCTAGGGTCATATCATGTCAGTGACAGTTTTACGCGTGGAAGAAGCCGGAGTACCCGCAGAGAATCACCAAGCAACAACAAGCAGCTGTCAGCTCTCCAACATCGTAACTCTGAACTCTGCACCATGGCACAGGCAGGGTTAGATTGGTTGAAGACATGCACACCATCGATGTACAGTATGCCTTAGTACACAGCGTCATCGTGCCCCCATGTAGGCAATCGGGGTAAAGTGCCTTGCCCAAGGACACATACGGGAGCGCGAATCAGTCGCTGAAATGGTCACCCATCCAACTACTAACCGCGCTCGACATTGCTTAATTTCGGTGATCTGATGAGAACTGGTTACCGTGACGTCACCGCGCCCTTAGGGAGCCTTCCACGATTGGGAAGGAAATGTGGTTATAAATCTACAGATCAGTCAAAGATATTTTAGTGTTTCCATTTGATCTCAACACAGAAGTGTACAGATTCCTATATTGTCAGTTTTAAATTTGTAAGTGTATTAGAGATTGTGTGTTGAATTTACAGGAAATGACTATCAGTTGACTAACCATCGATTAAAGGTGGTGATTAATCAACTATGAAAATTTATAGTCACAACAGTCGTAGTTATGACTGGGACAGTTCATTAATTATTAGGATTATGTACGTTTTCACAATTTTGTTTTGAAAACATTCGGTTAGCCCTTTGAACCCGAGAGGCCTCTTTTCCAGTCCGGGAACATGATGTGTCATAATTTCATTAAGTGCATTAGTTCATTGACACACAAGAAGACAACAGTCATTTGTAATCTGAAATTTCCCCATGATGTAACTAGAAATTTAACCAATTCATTCTTGATTGAATTGGTTAAATTATGAGTAACATTTACAAGTACATGCACACGGGAAAAATTTGCTGCAAGAAATTTTGGTATTTTGACATCAGTGTTCAGAGGGGTAAGCTATTTAGCACATTTTTTGAGATATCACTTTTATGCCAGTATTTTTATGCCCATGCCAATTTTGTGAAGGGGCATTAAGTGTTAAATGTTCGTACCACCATCCCGAATATGTTTTTGGGATGATAACTTTAGTGTGACTAAATGAAATGAAACAAAATTTTATACATAGATTTATATCCACATAATACAGGTTGGGATTAATAGTGGGCTTGGTCCGATATTTTTTGGAAGAGTTATGGCCCTTTTCCATCTTTGAAGACATGTTGATATTGGTTTCCGGATGGTAACTTGAGTTATAGGTGTCCGATTTCAATGAAACTTGGAATATAGCTTACTGTAAACAATATACCAGATGGGTTTGATTTTGAGTGTGGTTCAATAATTTTTATCTGAGTTATGGCCTCCTTTTTGACTTTGTTAACCACTATATACAGTTAGAATTGGTTTCTGTACTATAACTAGAGTTCTACTTGACCAATTTTAACCAGACTTGATTTGTGTACCATGAGAGGAAGAACCTTATTTATTTTGTGGCAGTGGCCCTAAGGTCAAGTTCACTGTGACTCCATCTTTACGTTTGTCTTGAATGTGGTTTCCAGAACTTTAGTTTGACAGAATGAAATGAAACAAAATGTTATTTTTTACTTTTTTTTTAAATTTAAGATTAGCCTGAAACAAAGTTTATATACACAAAGGTTTATCATAAAGCAAGGGCATTAGTGTCCCATGGACACATTTGGTGGCCTGCTGTATTGGTGCTATGGTTTAATGGAGATAAGATATTTATTAATTCAATATCAAGAAGAATAAATCTCTAGAAACTCATGCTTGGCAGTGGTGGGGGGCATAGCCACCCTTGTCACTGCGCTTGTTTGACAAATGTCCATCTTTCAAATATATTCTAGTTAAATAATAAATAATGGCAACAACTGTAAATTGGAATAATGAGTCTTACTTTCTTTCAGAAAATGACAGCTGAGTGTTCTCCGAATTCCAATATATTAACAGATCAACTTTTAGCTGATGTAATAGGGAAAGTAGAAAGGTGTGGCAATGGTGAACACTCCGTGGAATCAGTTGATCACAGTTGTAAACTGCAGGGTTACTTGAATGCACTAGCTGTGTGGATGAATAAACCCCATGTTGTAGATAGACGCCTGTGTGGAGCCAGGATATTGCACATCAAAAAATGCACATCTACCACCTACTCAGAGCATTTAAAATACTTAATTGCGGCTGGCATTAATTTTGGAAACTTCTCTCAGAATGATCATTCTGATGAATTGAATGAGGTTTACTTTGATGTAAATGATGAGAGTATCGAATCTGTGCATGTCATTCTCAGAGACCTACATCCAAAACAACATGACAAATATCCTGTGATCAGAGAAGTTATTGTTCTTGGTAAATATCATTAGAGTTTAGTATACATTGTGTTCAACTATGTAACGCAATTTGAATATATGATCTGATTAGAAAGTTGCCTTCTCAGTAGAGGGTGGGGGTGGGGAGGTGTTTGGGGACCACTCAAGGTAAAAAAAATCATCAGAGAAAGAGTCCTCGAAGAGTGTAACCGAAATTGGTGAGAGGGGTTCAGAACAAAGATGTCTTTTGGTGGCCTACATGATAAAAGGAAGCAAGGATTTAAGGAGTACCTTGATGGGACGATTGAAGGGGGTCACTGCTTCTCAAACTGAGGTTGAGGTCATTGGAGCATAGGGGGGAACTTGGGAAGTACAGTGAAAAGGAGTGCCAAATGTGTAATGAGGATCCTGCAGTAGTTTCTTTCAGAATGTCCAAATTATCTGTCTGACAGGAAAAAGATTCACCGGGGGAAAAATGGGGAACTTGAATGGGAAAATGATGGATCCCTGGTTATTTGGTGACACAAAGGAGTTTTGGAGAGGGTTAGTATGCTGAAGTTTTGAAGAATAAGGTACAGAATGCAGAATAAGAGTTTGTTTCTAGGTGTTGGGAGGGGAGGAGAGAAGAGGTTAGGGGAGGGGGTGGAGTTTGGGAGAACAGCAACATGCAAGGTGTTAATGAGGCATTATGTTGTAGAGATCTTTGTCCATTATGTAATGTCTCCATTTTGGCCATAACCTTGTTGATATATGATGTAAAATGAGAGACCTTGACAAAACTTATCCTCAATTTGGTATGCCTGAATTAATGGGTACAAGCAGGGACCAGCCGTGAGGGCGACTAGGGCGATTAAGTCGCCCTTCTAAGCCCAAAGTCACCTAGAAAAATAGTCGGGGCGATTACAAGTCGCCCTCTAAAAATTGGCCAAAATGAGAAAAGGCTGAACTGAGTGATGCGAGGTTTACATGAAAACGAGTATTTTCAAAAATCGAATGTGCTCGAGTGTGATAAATGGGCATTTTAATTCGTCAAATAAACGTCCATTTATTTGAAATCACACGACAAGCAATTGTCCATTGTCGCTTTTGGCGGATTTTTTTTATTTCTATTTTGTTGCGTTCCAGTCGGAGCTTCAAGTGTCGAAACGAAAATAGGTGACTTACGCGTCTCAACAAAACAACCCAGTTTGAAAGTAGATTACGTCGCTTAGGATGCCGAAAATGTATACACAACGGACGTATTTTATAACACATTATTTTCATTTCGATTTGCTGACGACTGTTAACTGTTGGGCTGTCTATTCCCAGAAAAACACGAATGGAATTGAAACACATGAAAAAAAGCTTTAGTGATGTCAAGAAAAGCTTTGTACAGGACACAAGTGTGCATGTGGACGATCTTGAAAAAGGGTCCTCCTAAACATCGTCTCTTCACGAAACTTCTTGGGGTACCTTTGGTATCACCTTGTGACAGGAACGAGTGTTTTTGGGTGCCTTTGTTATCACTGTGCTATGAGAGCAAATATTTTTGGGTTCAGTCATACCCTCTCTGGGACTCAAAGATTTCTTTTCTAGTTTAGCATCTAACTGTCAACCCACCTTTACAATACATTACCTATATATTTGTTACAGGCTACGGTCAGCATTTATGTACAGACCGTTACAATACTTTACATGTACCTTTGTTATCAGGTCATTACCTAGATGTTTGTCATTGCTGTGTCACATACTATACATGTACATGTCTTAAACAAGTTGAGCTACAGTGTCATTGACACTTTCATTTGTCTCAAAAACTTAGGTTATGACCCCTCATTGGAACGAGCTTGATGAGTTCGTTCCAAAGAGGGGTCATAACCTATGTTTTTGAGACAAAAAATGAAAAAATAATGAAAATTAATTGGCGATTTTTGTGAACAGCACTGGCCAGCAGCATGAAGGGCCAGCATACCAATTTCGAAAGCTTGAAAAAAATCCATTCGAGCCCATGAACAACGAGAGCCTATGGGACGGCCTATTACCCTCGCCGGCCCGGGCTGTCTTGTTTTGTTATGTCTGTCAATTATATATGCACCTCTCCCTGCTGCTTATAATATATTTAGAGATTGAGAAACACATAAATATACATGACATACACATGAGGACTAATACAATGAACGCTTGTGAGTGGCTGCTTCTAGGGTCTGCCGCCGTTTGTGGGCTGTTGTGTCGTGGAACCTTTTGTAAGGTCCACAATGCTCATCTAAAGAAGGGTGGAGGCCCACTATCCTGCAAAGGCTGTGGTAAGGGGCATCAAAACAGCGCTAGCCCTTTGTAAAAACTGTGGCATGGGGTAAGCTGGGCTGGCTAAATGGTGACAAAGGCAATCTAAAATTAAGGACGATTTCCGGCGTCTGGCTGCGATAGATAGCACTTTTGAAATTTCCTATTGGAGAAATGATAGAATGTAGATATACTCATTACACAACATGACAACTATGAATGATCTACGTGCTCAAGTGAAACAATTTGGGTTTAGGAGGTATTCAAAGCTCCGAAAAAATGACTTGATTAAATGGATCGCCACTGCTCGAGTGGAAGAATTTATAAAAAGACTTTGTCAGGCTAGAGAAACTGGGTGGTTCCTGGCTCTTCGGGAAGATGTACAGAATGCTAACAAGCGTGGTCAAAGAATACATGCAATCAAACAGATTCAGGCTGAGGTCACGGCGGCACTTCGTGCTAAAGCTGTTGAGGAAAAGATGTGAAGAAACCCCGCTAAAAGAGCTGCCCTACGTCGACGAAGGCCCATAACCCTTGCCAATCAAATCATTCAAGAGGGACCCGCCATTCTTAAAGAATTACGAGAACAGCGACAATTCGACTTGGATATCGTAGTCCCTCATCCGATGAGGCTGTCAGGTGATGAAGCATGGGTGGCTCTTTTGAACAATGCCAAAGATGAGTTTGAAGTTGACGGTGCTGTTGCGGTCTACTCTACATAGCAAGTGGAAGTAGATGCCATTGGCGCCGATGGTTTGCACACTGGCTGAATGGCCTTGGATGCTCGTATGACTGGTAAGAGGGCAGCACAGCTTCCCGGGGCTCTACCAGAAGGGGAATTCATCTTAAGGATCAAGTTTCTCCGGGTGCATAACGGAAGAGACTGGGTAGTCGAAGACAAGTTTGACCCTGTGAAGACAGAAAGGAAGAAAGGCCAGGGCGTTGTCGAAATTACACAAAACACCAAACCAGGTGCCCTGACGGGGATTGACGGTCTGTACTACACAAATTCCTACCCTGTTACAGCTGTGGTCTACAGGCTCTATCCTCTCAGAGAGCCAGACCCTGCAAACCTAGTACCAATGAAAGTAGGGGATCTGAATTGCGTCGCCCAGAGAGTAGTTGAACACTTTGATTGCGCTCTTAGAGGACAGGGCCTAACCCTGATCAGGCGTCAGAAAATCGAGAAGTGGGAGGAGAGTGTTCATATAACTGGTGCCACAGTTGATGACATGGCTAACCTCGAGAAAATCCTCAAGTAGCCATCATCGTGAAAGATATAGCTGGCGAGGCTGTCTATAACAGTGACAAATACCAGGCAAGTAGATGGAGAGCTCATCATTTACAACGGCCACGCATGGCCCAAAGACCTGCACTTCCCCCAGTCCAGACAGGTCCACGTATATGAGGATGACGTCTGGGAAGCCATCAGACAGGCCATCCAAAATGAGCCAATCGCTGTCTGGCTACTCGGAGGTGACAAGGATAGACAGCTCAGCGTTGACCAGTTTGTCTTACAAGACGGCCGTACTTTCAGAACTCGGGGGAAACTCACGAGATACTCCAAGTGGCTTGCACCGATCTAGGAGATGAGTCTCTTGCCGACAGGGCCTTCGGAGTGAACCACGCAGCCAGCATAGTCGCAAAGGAAAAGAATGACTGGAAGCCGACCCCAGCATCTTTCCTGGATGACATCCAAAACACTTGTGTCGAACATGGCCACGGTGGCCTCTGGAATGCAGAATGGTATCACGTCAATGACGTCATAAGCATCGACATGAAGGCGTGTTATCCCTCAAGCTTCCAAGGTCTGGGTGAGACTCTGCCCTACTTCGGACGTTTCGGTCATCCAAAGGCCAACATGACCCATGTAGCAATCAATGGTGCTTTGCCCAAAGACAGAGGTACAGGTTTCGCCCAAATACGCAAGTGGGCTTTCGATCCAAGTGTCCACCCTGTCATCCCTGCATGGTTCGGGAGACATTTCGAGGAGCAGGGCTGGGCTCCGATGGCCTTCCTCTCGTATCTCACGGATTACAGCATCCTAACCAAACTAGATGTAGGAGAAGCCATCATCGCTTTTGGAAAGAACGTAGTGTGGCTCCCTGAAGATAGAGATCAGGGCTGCAGCATCATCGGGAAATTCACTCAGGGTGCAAAAGCCGATGGTAAACGATTGACACGCCACCTGGTCATGGATCATGGTGAACTAGATTATCTTGTCAGAGATACTCACCACAGTGACACTCTTGTCAGAGCCCCAAAAAAGTGTCCCCTAGGCCATGTGTTAACTTACTACGATGGAAGCCAGCCCCAATACACCCACCTAAGGGCCTCTGTGTTAGCATACGCCCATATTAACCTTCTCAGTATGTTACAGCGTTTCGACAAAGAAGAGGTGGTTCGGGTGGCGACAGACAGCATATACATCAAGAAAGCAATATTCCATAAACTCGACGGTGTCCAAGTCTACGTACCACAAGAAGTTCACCCTGAGGGTTTTTGCAGAACGTGCTGCCTCTATCATGACGAACCCACCCTACAGCCTCCCAAAAAGCATAATGTCCTGCCAGCTCAATGGCGAGATAAGGGGGAAACTCTCTACATGCCCCTGGATCATGCTGCATATCTTCCAAAGACAGAGTATTGGTGCCGGAAAAAAGATATCACTGATTCTGCAACTCCAAAGTACAACGACCCACTGACCCACCATCGGCTGAGCTACCTCAAAGGTGGGGGTGGTAGCGGCAAGACAACAAGAGCAATCAAGCTTTTCAGGGTGCAAGATCCTACCATAGCTTTTTCTGGTGGAGTGGACAAAATGAGTGGATGCCAGATCGCATGGGCCAAAAGTTCATTCCCCGTGTTATCATCTTGGACGAGGTCTGTACTGTGCCCCGACCAATCCTTGAGACCCTCCTATGCTGGCTTGAGCAACGGGGTGTCATCTGCTGTAGCGATCAGGGCCAGCCGCTGCCGATTGCAGGCGAGATGTCGCACAATTGTCTGTGCCAGGCTGCCAACTACTACGAAGAGGTCGAGGTTGACCATAGGGCAAAAGATGACACACTCAAGGCTCTGAAAAGGCGCATCTGTCTCCATACTGAGAAGGTCCAGTGCCAGGAGATGCGAAGGGCTCTCCCAAGATGCCTGGGATGGGACAGGTTTGTAGAGCAGTGGAAGCCCGGGGACCTAATCCTTACCAGCCACCGAAAAATTCTGAGATCGTGCCCAGAGTATTCTGTTCCATTGCCACAAGAAGGCGTTCCAAAACGAGCCTGTTCCCCTGTTGTACCAACCAAAGGACACTCGACGGCAAAATTGTTTGGTGACGATCCCAGGTCCTGTAATAGCCAATGACGACCGACCCGACCAGGAGGAGTTATTTTTTAACGATGTCATGGAGGTACCTGTTCGATACCCCCAAGAGGTCATTGACGGTAAGTGGGACTATGATTGGGCTCTCGGCTATGAGACGACGTTACACTCCAGTCAGGGTCTCACCGTCAGTGGCCTGCGGAAGGTCTGGATTATCGATGACTATCTCCAGTGGTCAAATCTTGCCTACCTTGCTGTGTCACCTGTGGAGTATATGCATCAACTTGAGAGGGTAACTTGTCCTCCAGAAGAGGGTTCTGAGGTCAGGTTACAGAGCGACAAGCAACTCCGCAAGCAAATTCAAAAGAAACTTGAGGCATACAAGCATCAGGACCGGGTCAAATGACTCCAGGGGTTTAACCTGCAGGTTGACTACATCTTGCAGCTCATAGAGGCCCAACAAAACCACTGCACGACATGCAACATCGAGTTGATATGGGCGTATACTCCAACAGAACACCGCAGTTCTCTGTCGACCGACTGGACAATAGCCGTGGTCACTGTAGAGGTAACGTACGACTGACTTGTCTAGAGTGCAACAGAAAAAGAGGGGGTGCTGCAATTACAGCTGAGTAAGAACCCCATCAGGCGGCAACTGGGTGTCAGGGGGCACCACGAGGAGCTCCTTTCGGACAAACCCACGTGGTGGCCCTTCCAACAAATAAAGCACAGGTTCGCCGAGCTTGGTGACCAAGCGTCAAAGCTGGTAGACCTGGAGGGACCACACAGGGTCAGATGCACGACTGCGACCACCCTCCAGTTCGCCTGGCTGGTAGAGGTAGCGAACACCCATGCCAGAGGGGAGCTTGTGCTCTCGGATGCCAACAGGACGACCTGCAACCACTGAGGAGGGCTTTCGTGCTACAGTCTTAGCCTTGATGGCGTCAGAGGGCTTCTTTCCGGTTAGGCTAGTCACCTCACCATTCAGAACCGCAGTGACGGCAGGCAGTCAAGCAACCCACTCGGTTGATCGTTTGCCGGGTGGAAATCACATCTCTTGAGCGTATTGGTGCCCAAAGAGTCGCTCTGCCAGGGTGCGGTTGAAACGCTCTACAATTCCCTGGTCCCGGTGGACATCCAAACGGCTACGCCGCACTTCTGTCCCGTGTTTGGCCAGCAGCTGGTTCACTGTGCCCATGAACTCACGGCCGGGGTCGACCTGTAACAGTTGCGGCCATCTGAGGGGGTTCCGCCTGTAAATCCTTTCAAGGGCACCCACGACCTCTTTGGCCTCTTTCGTGGCCAGGGGCTCTGCCTGTTTATAGCGGGAGGCTACATCAACAACAGTGAGCGTGTATTTGTACATTTTGCGGGCCGCCCGGTTTTGTGGCAGAAAGAGCAGGTCAGCCTGGTGGACTTCATTCGGTACGGACACTTCAAATGTGGGTCGCAGAATGTGTCGCGGAGGGGACAGGTATATCTGCCAGATGGCCTGCTTCTTGAGCTATGCCCGAGCCACATCTTCAGAGACCTTGGTCGTGGAAGCAAGGTTTTTAATGGCCCCAAGTCCCTTCCAGTACCCCTTGGGGCTGTAGTAGATTGAAGCCAACTTTGTTGCAATCTTGCTGTCCATTCTTGGGTTTTCCGGCATCCTTTGGACCTCTAATATGCACAATTGAAGATTTATCACATGTCAAGTATCCAACAAGCAACACAAAGCAATAGTCACAGACATGAGCTGGCCAACAAAAGAGGATTTCAAGAAAAGTGAAGCTTCGAAATGGAGAGACCTACTCATAGGCACCTACAGTTAAAACTAGAAGTCCTGTCATGAAATGCGCAGAAATAGCACGTTGATATGCGCGTTAATGTGCGCGTTATGGCCCAAGTAAAGCTATCAAATTCTGTAAATATGGCCTGTGCACAAGCAATGTTTCAGCCAATGGACCTCCGGGTAACCCGGAGGTCCATTGGCAGAAACATTGCTTGTGTTTGCTATGAGTAACCAGGAGAACCTGCCGTGCTTTGGATGCCATTCGATATGGCAATTGCGCGCAATTCCAACGCGCAATTAAGCCAAGATAAGCGCACAATTCATGACAGGACTTCTAGTTTTAACTGTACCAACTTATGGAAAAAAAGGATCTTCCAGTGGCATGATCCTCACCCTTATTACACAAATCGGCAAAAGGTATGTGGTCTGGGAGCCAATTAGATTAACGTCCGATTTGCGGGGGGTCTCACGTGGCAGTGAAATATATATATACAATGATGGTCTTGTTACTAGTAATAAAAACTCTTCAAGACAATATTATGGTTATAAACTCTTATAAACGTTTCTGGTTTTCAGTTGACTCAGACTAATTTGACCCATATTGGAGGAGACTTAACTTATTACAAAACTATAAATGTACGTGACACTATCCGACATTCAAACCATGGACCTACCAAGGGCGCTCCTTGCTGGAGAGCAATATGAGTGTGTGCTTGCTGAAGTAACATACTACCCTCTTTGGTACAACATTAGCTCGTGGAAACGCAACAATACTACTATTCACATTGTGTCAGAGAATGATGACGAGCGAAAGATGATTTCAATCCCAGATGGCTATTACAATGTATGCAAGCTAAATGACGAGGTGTTTAGTCAAGTTGGGGCTGTATTGGATCTTCACAAACCATTGGGCCGTCTGCAACTCAAGACAGATAAGCCTCTGAAACTGGGAAGGCTGGCACGCACATTAGGATTTACAACAACTAAAATCTCTGGGGGAGGGAGGATGATGTGGGTGAGTTACCTAGTCTTGCTGCCCACCGTGAGCTCTTCGTTCATCTGTCAGAAGTCAGCACCACGGACAATGTTTACAATGGGTTACCCAGCACACTACTCAGAACAGTACCTGTAGCAAATGAAAAATGTGCCAGTGGCAGAACAGAAGCTTTTTCTCATTTGCAATGGAAAAGGCTTGTCCCAGGTCCTATAGGCAATATCACAGTTAGCGTTGTAGATAGCAGGGCAGCCCTATTGAATTACAGCACCTATCAGTAACATTACATATTCGAAATATATCTTCTGTGTGAAGACATGGTGGATAGCGAAGGACTAGGAGCTCATGATGTATTGCTTTGCACAACCATTTTGCTGGCTGATCTTGGGGATACGAAGGGCTTTGGAGAACCAGGTGAGAAGGACAAACTGTATATATTTCAACTTTCTAATGGGTTATATAAGAGAACGGAACTCCCATCTGCTGTTTCAACGGAACAAGCTTCCTTTACCGAGCTGCGTGGTTTGAACCTGGAAGGCTCAGCCCCATGGAGGAGCTACAAACTCCTCCAGAATGCTGCCAGATAGTGGTCTCTGTATGGGGACCCTGTACGGAGTTGGTGGGAACTTGACTTCAGGGTCATCCAACCTCACATCCAACTGGGTCGTGGACACAGGCTACGTAAACTCCAGAACAGTGGCCGCATGTTGGCTTCTTACATCCCGAAAGGAGGTGCTATTAATGTTCACGAAAGCGCGGTGGGGTATGTGCTAGGTGCGGACAAAAAACAAGGCATGATGATGAAGCTCGTTTCGGAGTTTGATCGTCTTACTGCTGGCAAGAATACTACCACCATTGTACAGATAGTCATGGGTCCACCACCCAACGACTTCGTACCAGTGCTACATGGGCTTGCCTTAAAATGGGGTCGTCGACATAACAGCAAAGAACTTGTCATGATTATCCGAGGCAAAGATGTGTTGCTCTCGTTGAGTGGAGTTGATCACAAGGTCACAGATGATGACTTTCCAACTGACACACTCAATACCCTATATCTTGGCCAAGCTAAGCTCAAGTGCGTGCGGTTTACCAGACAGACACTGGCGGACGATGATTTAAAGGTATTGGAACATGACTAATAACAATGGGTCTGTATCCAAACCTCAAAAATGGTGACATGAATACTTTATGCATCCAGGAGATCGGTGATGTTAGAGCCCGTCTCATGGCTGAACGAGACCGCAGGTATTCCCTCAGTAAGAAATACCAGCAAGTGGTTAATATCGCAGATGGCATTGAAACAGTTATGTCCGTGGTGGGTGTAGGAATGGGCATTAGTGGTATTGGACTGTTGGCCAACGTAGCAACGGTTTCTGTGGTTATAGCGCTAGAGGCCGCGGCAGGTGCCTATGGATTGGCAAGGTGTCTTCGGGAAGTTTGTAAGCCGAACACTCACAAAGAAGGCTAAAAAGCACAACACCATTGCCACATTAGCGGAGGCAAAACTTTTGAGCATCGCAGATCTGTACTCGAAGGCTATTGGTGATGGCCAGATATCAGACGAGAAATTCAATCATATACTCGCAGAGGAAGAGAAATTCAACCGACTCTGGTTTGATATCCGCAAGACTTCTTGCTGAGAGAACTCGCAGGGCATAAAAAACAAGATGTTACAGCAGAGCAAGCCCATGATACCCACTGGCCAACTGAAACCAGAGCCACCGTGCCCGCTGCAGATGCTTACTAAGCATCTCATGGGCATTTGCTGTGCGAATAAGGATTGATTTGTAGCTAGACACAGCACAGCAACATAAAAAAAAACAGTTTTTAGCTCATCTTGACATAGTCAAGTTGAGCTAATCTCATCTCTCTCCGTCCTTCGTCCGTCAACACCATGTTTTGGTCTTCTCCTCCAAAGCCACTGGGCCAATTCAAGTGAAAGTTTGTGTGAGTGATGGTCGCAAAGGGGCATTTTATTTTTGTTCAACTCAACACGCCCAGCCCCATAGGGAGGGAGTGGGGGAAAATGCTCCAAAATATTTTAAAAATCTTCTTCTCAAGAACCAGTGTGTACAATGACTTGATATTTGCGATGGAGCTTCCATATGAGGTGTAGAATCAAGTTTGTTCAAATGAAGTTCGTGAATTAATATTTGGCTTTGTAATAGGAGGGGTAAGATTTTTAGCCCCACCCAAAATTTCTGTTTTTTGAACCGATGGTCCAGTATGAACCAAATTTGGTTTGTGGTATTATTGGGTCATAAGAACTTGACCCATGCAAAAAAAAAATTCCTGCATCCCCATGGGAATCCTGGGAGGTAAAAATAGAAATATATTCAAACGCCCATATTTCCCAAACCAAACGGAACAGAGAGCTGTTATTTGGTACGAAGTATCCTTAGGACCAGTAGAAGTGAATGGTAAATAAATATTGCCATCGGTTATGTTAGGGTGTTCTGTAATGGGCATCGAAAACATGCCGAGTCCGCATATTTGCAAAAATTTAAAAAAATCTTTTCTCCAGAACCAATCATCAGAATCTGTTGATATTTGGTATACAGCATTCATAGGGGGGGGGGGGGGGGGGAGGGGAGGGGGGGGGGTCATAATGAATAAAGCTCATTGGTTCATATTTGGGCTCTCTACAGGAGCCCAAAGTTTTAACATAGGGTAATATGGGGAATATTCTTTAAAAGTCTTCTTCTTCAGAACCACCAGTCAGAATATCTTTTAATGTTTGGTATACATCATTGTTATGAGAGTCAGATTCAAGATTGTTCAAACCAAGTCTCTAGGTTAATATTTGGGCTTCCTACAGAAGCCCAAATTTGATCTTTGTTCAATATGGAGGGTAATTTAAAAAAATCTTCTTCAGATCCACCAGTCAGAATGCTTTGATATTTGGTGTGCAACATCTCTAAGGGGGTCAGATTCAAGTTTGTTCAAATCAGATCCCAAGGTATATATTTGGGCTCACTGTGGTAACCCAAATTTTTACTTAGTGCAATATGAAGAAATTTCTTTAAAAATCTTCTTCTTCAGATCCAGCAGTCGGAATGCTTTTATATTTGGTATACAACATCTCTAGGGGGGTCAGATTCCAGGTTGTTCAATTCGATTGCCCAGGTTAATATTTGGGTTCCATATGGGAACATGAAATTTAACTTTTCTTCAAAAATCTTCTTCTTCAGATCCACCAGTCAGAATGCTTTCACATTTGGTATACAACATTTCTAGAGGGGTCAGATTCAAGTTTGTTCAAATCGGATCCATAGGTTAATATTTGGGCTCGCTGTGGTAGCCCAAATTTGAACTTAGTGCAGTTCGAGGAAATTTCTTTACAATTTCTCTTCTTCAGATCCAACAGTCAGAATGCTTTCATATTCGGTACACAACATCTCTAGGGAAGTCAGATTCAGCTGTGTTCAAATCAAGAGCCTGGGTTAATATTTGGGCTCTCTATGGGAGCCGGAATTGGCCATTTTGCTGAATTAAAAATTTTGTATTCAGTACCCTCTAGAGGTGTGTAACTAAGATTAATCCACATACGTTGTATCAAGGGGCTTCATAGGGGAGCTCTACATTTTCCTTATGATCAACTGAAGAAAAGGCATGATGCCCATATTATTTTTGTCACTCCTGAGGGACTCAAGGATTGACAGTGTGGCCTATGGAGATGGCTTGCTTAATGTAGACTCATTCTTGTTCTGTTCAAGATGAGAGCTTCAGGCCCCGTGGGGCCTCTTGTTTTTAGACACCGTTACAGTTTTTTTTTTCTCCGTTACAACAGCGGACAGCACAGCTGCAGTTCCTTCGGAACACATTCACTTAGCGAGTTTGTAGGCCACCAGGCCCGTCGCAGCCATCCCCAAGATAACAATGGTGACCTCACGTTTTTGTTTGTCGGCTGATGGTGTTTAAAAGTCTTCTAGTTGCGGCTCTGGGCCAAGACTGTTTAAATTGTTCCCAGTTGCCCGTGTATATTCACAAATTGCAGCATCGACATCCTGGAATGTGCATAATGCATGACCTTGGCGATGCAGTTCTTCGTTAATCCAATCGAGACGTTCTGTTCTCTTATGGGACCATGCTGCCTGAGCTGCCTGGAGCTTTTCTATGGCTTTGTCATGTCGTGCACGTTCCTCACCAGCCTCATTATCCCGAAACATGGAGAAGAGGTAGTTGCTGCCAGAGAAGGCCAATGCGTTAACAAGGGTGCCCTCAACTAGCATTGCGATCGAGGCCATCTTGTTATTTCATAATATTTGGTGGAATGATTCCTTGTTTAATTAACATGTCCTTGGTTGCCATCGCCAGCCCCACGTCAAGGACTACCATCCCGACATCATAGCCAGTGAAGTCAAGTTTAGGGGTGGCACCATTCATTGCCATCTTACCTAAGTGGGTGTACCCTATTGCTAGGGCAGAGACTATAGCACTGTTATAGGCAGCATTGACTAGCATCTTTCCATCGGCTGAAGACATGTTCACTCCATATGTAATGGGTCATTAGATACCTCTAACTGCTTGTTCGGAGGTGTGACTCGGTTGACCGGTTCATCATTGGGCGGTCCCCATTGGACTGGCCCTCTTCCTTTTGCTCTGAAAAAAAACATAATGCCAAGCCAGCCAACCCAACAGCCCCAGCAATCGATGGGAACCATTTGTCCAATGAACTGCATTCGTGATGCATCAAGATCCCTTGCTGGTGTTGTTCCCGTTCGGAAGGAACATCAACCACTTGGGTTGCGTTGTTTATGGCCATTCTCTGGAGATTGGTCTTCTCTTCTCTCAATTCGACCAAGAGTTTTTGTTGTTTTGCATTCCGGGCGGCAGCTCCTGCCCTCCCAGCGGCCACTTTTTTAGGGTCTTTCTGTCACTTCTGTATGGGAACAACAGGTGACTCAGTGGTTGGCACAGCTGTCACTCTCTCCACCTGTTGCGTAGCAACTGTCGGCAGGTCTGGCTCCGTCGATATGTTTGGCTCTGTCGTCGATGACGTCTTGAATTGTAAGAGGGCAGTCCAAATCGACGTTGTTTAGCAGTGGTTAGCACCGCGGTTAGCGGTGCTAAGTACATGCCATACGGATGATATAGCAAACACATGGCATTGCTTAGCGCGTGCCCAACAAATGGATCTGCCTCAAGGTCAGCAACCAGCTTTGGTTGGTTCTCCGGTGGTATGGGAAGTAACATGCTGACCACCCTTGCATAGAGTTGCAGAGCGGCCTTCCCCAGAGTTTTTGTCATTGCTGCGCCTAGCCGTGCCTCATATCGAGCATAGAGTTTAACGATTTTCTGATCGGCCATGTCGTCGACCTGAGGTTTTTCCTCATATATATTGATTAGCCTGCCAGCCGGAAGCTATCGCAGCTAGCCTTTCACATTTGGCCCCATCGGACTGTTGTTCCTTTGGATGTTGCTCTGCTATTGAAGCAGGATCCACTGCCATCTTGTCTTCTGTATTGACTGCCTGCGGCGCAGTATCTTGCCCTTCCAGCAGTTGGTTAATGATTTCGTTGCAATCCATGATGGTGTGGATATGTACCAGACATGTTAACTCTCCCGGAATGCCCGGAAAAATCCCGGAATTTCAGTGTAGTTCCCAGCCTCCCAGACGGGAATCAGTTTTGGATCAAAAATCCCGGGAAACAGCAGTCAAATATTTCGTTTCCATTGTAACTTATGAAAAACGTTCGGAGTCAAATCACTTGCATTTCAAACTCTGATAAAAACTCACAAAGCAGTAAAATATGGATTTAAGTTCAATTTATTTAAGAAACGGCTATTTTATGATATATATTTCAACTGTGTTCATGTTCATGTTCATGTTTATTTCTGGGGTTTTTCTTCGGAGATTCGTGATCAGTGTGCGAGTGTCGAAGTGAAAATAGATGACTTACTTTCAAAAAATTGAAAACTCCACCTTCATTTAAATGCAGTTTTTGGAAATTAAAATATATGAAAAGGAATTAAATAATATATATTTATTTATTCCTTCATAGAATAGCTTTAATTCTCATCCCTTTTCCAAAATCAAAACGTAAACAACAACTATTTAGCACAGTTTAAAAGTAGGTTAAAGTTGCTTAGGATGCCGAAAAATTATGCATATTTAAACACAATGGACTTATTTTCTAACACCACATCTATTCTGTTGTGCTGACTACAGAACTGTTAACTGTTAGCCATCTGTATCCAGAAAATTTCGAATGGAATTAAAAAAAAATGATTCAGTGATGAAAAGAAAAGTTTTGTGTAGGGCACAAACGTCCCACATGCATGAAGTTTGATAAAGATGCTTTCTAAGTACTAATGTTCTTGAAGTAACTGAACATTAGGACATCTTTTCCTGTTAACATTTCCAGACTTGGGAAATAGTTAGCTAAGTAGACTTTGATAAGAGCAAACCACAGGTGGAGGTGCTCTGTGGGACAGTGTGCGTGGGTGGTGGTGGGGGGCTCATGAAGTAGAGGGGCAGGGGGGGGGGGGGGGGTCAAGTCAACAGTTATTTTATGATTTTTATACCCCCGCTTCGAAGAAGTGGGGGCTATATAGGAATCGCCCTGTACGTCCGTATGTCCGTCCGTCCGTCCGTCCGTCCGTCCGTACGTCTTTCCGGACATGAAATTCTTGTGTGCGCAACTCCTCCTACATTTATGAATCAATTTGGACAAAACTTTTCAGACATCATCACTACTAAGTGAACATGCGCATATTCCAAGATTTTTGATCTGCGACAATTTTAACCAGGTTTTCTCCCTTTGACTTAGATTTATTGTGTCTTTCCATCCGAACAAATTCTTGTGTGCGCAACTCCTCCTACATTAATGAACCGATTTTGATGAAACCTTTCAAACATCATCTCTACTAAGTGAACATGTGCATATTCCAAACTTTTTAATCTGCGACAATTTTAACCAGGTTATCTCTCTTGAACTTTGATTTAATATGGGTTTCTACATGAAATTCTTGTGTGCGCAACTCCTCCTACATTTATCAATCAATTTGGACAAAACTTTTCAGACATCATCACTACTAATTGAACATGCGCATATTCCAAGATTTTTGATCTGTGACAATTTTAACCAGGTTATCTCCCTTTGACTTAGATTTATTATGTTTTTCCGTTCGAACAAATTCTTGTGTGCGCAACTCCTCCTACATTAATGAACCGATTTTGATGAAACCTTTCAAACATCATCTCTACTAAGTGAACATGTGCATATTCCAAACTTTTTGATCTGCGACAATTTTAACCAGGTTATCTCTCTTGAACTTTGATTTAATATGGGTTTCGGCATGTATGGGTTTCTACATGAAATTCTTGTGTGCGCAACTCCTCCTACATTTATCAATCAATTTGGACAAAACTTTTCAGACATCATCACTACTAATTGAACATGCGCATATTCCAAGATTTTTGATCTGTGACAATTTTAACCAGGTTATCTCCCTTTGACTTAGATTTATTATGTTTTTCCGTTCGAACAAATTCTTGTGTGCGCAACTCCTCCTACATTAATGAACCGATTTTGATGAAACCTTTCAAACATCATCTCTACTAAGTGAACATGTGCATATTCCAAACTTTTTGATCTGCGACAATTTTAACCAGGTTATCTCTCTTGAACTTTGATTTAATATGGGTTTCGGCATGAAATTCTTGTGTGCACAACTCCTCCTACATTTATCAATCAATTTGGACGAAAGTTTACAGACATCATCACTACTAAGTGAACATGCGCATATTCCAAAATTTTTGAGCTGTGGCAATTTTAACTAGGTTATCTCCCTTTAACTTAGATTTATTATGGGTTTCTACATGAAATTCTTGTGCGTGCAACTCCTCCTACATTTATCAATCAATTTGGACAAAACTTTTCAGACATCATCACTACTAAGTGAACATGCGCATATTCCAAGATTTTTGATCTGCGACAATTTTAACCAGGTTTTCTCCCTTTGACTTAGATTTATTGTGTCTTTCCATCCGAACAAATTCTTGTGTGCGCAACTCCTCCTACATTAATGAACCGATTTTGATGAAACCTTTCAAACATCATCTCTACTAAGTGAACATGTGCATATTCCAAACTTTTTAATCTGCGACAATTTTAACCAGGTTATCTCTCTTGAACTTTGATTTAATATGGGTTTCTACATGAAATTCTTGTGTGCGCAACTCCTCCTACATTTATCAATCAATTTGGACAAAACTTTTCAGACATCATCACTACTAACTGAACATGCGCATATTCCAAGATTTTTGATCTGTGACAATTTTAACCAGGTTATCTCCCTTTGACTTAGATTTATTATGTTTTTCCGTTCAAACAAATTCTTGTGTGCGCAACTCCTCCTACATTAATGAACCGATTTTGATGAACCCTTTCAAACATCATCTCTACTAAGTGAACATGTGCATATTCCAAACTTTTTGATCTGCGACAATTTTAACCAGGTTATCTCTCTTGAACTTTGATTTAATATGGGTTTCGGCATGAAATTCTTGTGTGCGCAACTCCTCCTACATTTATCAATCAATTTGGACGAAAGTTTACAGACATCATCACTACTAAGTGAACATGCGCATATTCCAAAATTTTTGAGATGTGGCAATTTTAACTAGGTTATCTCCCTTTAACTTAGATTTATTATGGGTTTCTACATGAAATTCTTGTGCGTGCAACTCCTCCTACATTTATCAATCAATTTGGACAAAACTTTTCAGACATCATCACTACTAAGTGAACATGCGCATATTCCAAGATTTTTGATCTGCGACAATTTTAACCAGGTTATCTCCCTTTGACTTAGATTTATTATGTATTTCCGTTCGAACAAATTCTTGTGTGCGCAACTCCTCCTACATTAATGAACCGATTTTGATGAAACCTTTCAAACATCATCTCTACTAAGTGAACATGTGCATATTCCAAACTTTTTGATCTGCGACAATTTTAACCAGGTTATCTCTCTTGAACTTTGATTTAATATGGGTTTCTGCATGAAATTCTTGTGTGCGCAACTCCTACATTTATCAATCAATTTGGACAAAAGTTTACAGACATCATCACTACTAAGTAAACATGCGCATATTCCAAAATTTTTGAGCTGTGGCAATTTTAACTAGGTTATCTCCCTTTAACCTAGATTTATTATGGGTTTCTACATGAAATTCTTGTGCGTGCAACTCCTCCTACATTTATCAATCAATTTTGACGAAACCTTTCAAACATTATCACAACTAAGTGAACATACGCATATTCCCAAATTTTTGATCTGCGACAATTTTAACCAGGTTATCTCCCTTTAACTTGGATTTATTATGGGTTTTCAAATGGGATTCTTGTGTGTGCAACTCCTCCTACATTAATGAACCGATTTTGCATACATGTTGCACATTGTAAATGTGTTTTTCCAAATGTAAACCATATATGTGTGGGCTCTTTAAGTATTCAGTGCTGTTCTGTGGAAGGCCACATGTAAATACAAATTTCAACAACAAAAAATGATCTTTATGTATACATTTCCTTATGGCCTTCGCCTACATGATCAGAAGTGCATTCCTCTAAAAACCCAAAGCGGGGGTATTAATCACCTTCAGTGATAGTTCTAGTTTAACATAGCATAAATGCATCAGCATAGTTGACAACTAGTTCTGGATATAACCTGGTGTTAATAGTGGTCCATGAGCTGAAAATTCAGTTTTTTCTTTTATTTTGTCCCCGCGTGAACTTTTCCCTGAAATCCATCCCATTTCCCTGAAAATCACCCTCAGGTTCCCTGAAAAATCATTCTGGAGGTTAACATGTCTGATATGTACATGCACTCCGTGTCTCCGTCTGGGTTTAATATAAAACTTTATGTTTCTCGCGGCTTCCAATCACATCATTCTCTCGTAGACAGTCCTCGAAGCTATCTCTGTCCTTGCAGTAGAACAGACAGGCCCAGCGGGTCTGCTCGCGGAGATCGTTTAAGACAGAGTTATATTTTTGAGTCAACACCCAAATGCTCTGCTGTACATGACGACCTGAGAAGGCTAGCTCAGGCAGCATGTCTTTCTTTTGCGTCAAAGCTTTTGTAGCCGAGCAATTGTCGATGATGTACAATGTTGGCTCCCCCTGGAACAGCTGATAGAAAGCCCGAAGATATGAATGGAGGCACTCACCAGGATTTGCAATGTATACATCCAGGGCTTTACAAATCCATGGACGGTTGTGGTATGTCTTGTTGTATTTGATTATAGGACAGAGGACCACAATGTGCTGAAATACGCCCCTATAAGGACCCCCCCAGCAGGTTCAGAGCGAAAACTGCCTTGCCACAGCCTGTTTGGCCGAAAATAATGGCTGCGTGCAGCCCCATAAAGAAAAGGGTATTAATAAAGTGTGTTGGTAAACTTACCAGGTTCAATGTTAAGCTGCGCATCCATGAGAATGTACAAGTATATGTTCAATGAACCACTTGTCTCTGCTGTCTTTGTGATCTGGATAGTGTTACCTTCACTGGAGTTTTCTATCTGCCAGCCACTGCTGTGTAGCTCGCCATCATCCGTGGTCCGCAGGTCAAGCCAAAGAGCACACTTGTGGGTCAAGAACTCGCCCAGTGTGACATCACCCAGAGATAGTTCCTTTGCAACCAGGGGTACCTCAGGATCTCGTTTGCTGCTGGGACAAGCTCCAAAGTGCCGAGTGACCTCATCCCATTGCTGGTAGGCACGCAATCCCTGGGAGTACAGCTGGTTGGGCACTCCCTCGAAGATAACCTCAAGTTTGGTGATCTTTGGATTATAAAAGACCTCAGGCTTCCTAGTGAAAGCAGCACCAGCTGTAGCAGGGTCCTCAAACAGCATGAGAATCCCTTTCATGCTTTGCACCGCCACATTGAGGTTGATATTCCACAGAGTGTCGCTTTTATCTTTTGTCATTTTACGGTGGCGAAGGACGTGGCCGTAGAGGATGGCGAGCAAATTCATGTTGGGTGACCATCTTGTATTCCAGGCTGATATTATCAATGGTGTAACTGGTATCGACATCACCTGAAGCCTGGACCACCCGGCTGTAATCATTGAACGTAACCTCGTACTTGAGCCGACCCCCAAGCACACTCTGGTAGAAAGGCATATGAGCCTCAAGGAGTTCAAAATCCAGCAGGATACAGAAATGGTTGCCATAGGCATAAGCGATAGCCTTGTCTGCAACAACAGAGGCATTCTTTGTTCCTGCACCCTCCCGCAACTTGGTAGCATTTCTTTTCACGGATGTATCAATACCCTGGTAGTGCGCATTGTTGCGCTCAGAAGCTGTCTTCCAGAGGTCAAGGTAACAGTGGTACACGTCTGCATCGTCGACTGACATCACCTCGTTCCCGCTGATCTTGATTGCCATTTTCTTGATGATGGCATGGCCAAGATTCTGAACAACTGACCTGTTATCATCTGTTGAGTTCACGGTGACTGTAAAGGCGAGGCGTACAGTACCCGATGTAATAAGATGGTATTCTCCAAGATTTGGAAATCGGACATTGGGCGATTGGTTCTGGTCAATCGTACTGGGATTGTGCATAATAACAACCAATTGCCTGACTCCCTTTACTCCAAGAGGCATTCATAGTCTGCGGTGTGGGTTAAGCTTGTGTCCATATTGGCTTGAAGACATGTTGAATTGTATTGAACTCTGTCGCTCATCCTTCAATACAATGGCAGACTTTGATGTCTTCGACCATCCTAATGAACAAGGTGGCCGCGATTATGGAGAAGATGAAACTAGCTTTACCTGGGTCCCTGTTAATAGCGGAGAGATAGGTGATCATCTACCTTCATTGCAGCAAGAGATGTTGGAGACGACCGTTAATGATTACTACCAGAATATGTCAGAAAGGGATGGTGCCCCTTCTACGTGACTATACCAAGTTTGAGATCGACAAAAAAGGACTGCTGAGGCTGAAGTCAGAATCAGCTAAGGGGTGAGGGCCTTGGTTTGGGGCTTTGACGCATCAGTCGGTGTGTGGGGATACATCAAACTCACCACTGATTCGCTCATATGCCCTCCGGTCATATGAGTTATTGAACGCATTCCAAGCTTGATCCTGGGGCAGTGCAGTCTTTAGCTCGCTGAGGATTCTGCGAACCTAGTAGTACACATGGAACTCGTATAAGGACTTAATGAGGGGGTCTGAGGCGCTTAGGTGATCTTATATGGACAAGCCAGAGCCTGTCATTGCACACTAGATGGCGAAATTTAGCTGGTTCTTCCAGAACTGCATTGGATTGCTAAGCCATGTCTGTACTAGCTTGTCAGATTCGACAAGTGGCAGCTGGTATTTCTGGAACACATCAGGATAATGCTCTTGGAAATATGCGTGCGACGCAGCCCGTACCGGATGCTGGGTTTTGTTAGTTGCTTCACCATGTTTTTGGACGAGAACGCCCCGCCTGTCTTGTATTTTGCACCACTATTGAAACTAAATGCCTGGGTATCCATAGTTTGTATGTCTAAGACAAGATTTCAAAATATCCAGACGACTGCCCTTCCCAAGTCGAATGAGATTGCCGCACCTTCCATAAAAGGACTTAATTTTGGTAATACCAAGCGACCCCATCATATTCTGTTTTGGCAACTACTGTGTATATATCTATCATACTAGATAGATATAGCTTTATTTTACAGTACAAAGGTGTAAACAAACATTAATCGACCCAGTTAAGTACAAATTGTTTGTTTAAAAATTACAGGGTAGTCAGTTTAACCTTGTAAGTCAGTATTATCTTGTTAAAAGTTTGAGGTGTAAATAGGTAGTCACCATGATATTGCACAACCCCATGTAGTAAACATAGAAGGCTTATTTTCAAGACTGTTCATCGAGTGGTTGAAGAGGTTACGGATTGGGTGGAGAGTTTGGCCGACTCTACCTCTGGACGTGACCCCAACTGCAAGGAGGAGTATCGATACCGTGTACCTCAAAAAGCCTGCATTAAGGCACTACCTCTGAGGCTTCTCAGTAAGTGGAGATGTCCTCGTATAGGGGTAATTAGATCCTCCGGAGCCGAGGTACCCAGTGGGAGCACTGTGAAGAGAGATGAGTTGGCCGTGAAGAGTTAAATAGCTCCCACCTGAAGGGGGCTTTTGGCTATAAGAGGCCAGGCCGATAGCTCTCACCGTTCATGGGCTCGAGTGGATTTTTTCCAAGCTTTTGAAATTGGTATGCTGGCCCTCCCTGCTGCTCTGGCCGGTTTTGGCCGTTACGTTGGTTAATTACAGAACCTATCCACAAATGTGAAATGGATTAGACAGATTGGATTGAAGAGATTAATACTAAAGCAGAACACAACGAGAGTGCAGTACGGAGTACAGGAATCGACAACCTGAGCTAGAGTTTTTCAAATTTTTCGCTAGTGCCATAGGAAATATAGGAACACTCCCAACAAGAGTTGTTGATTCCTATCCCTTGTGCTTTACCTGTGTTGTGTTCTTTATTAAAACCACGATTAAACTTGGAATTAAGTGAATGCGGCTGATATTTTTAACCCTTAAAGGCCTATTTCTGACTTACAATATCAAATTCAGGGCAATTGTTCAGGCCCCTGAGGGTTAAAGAAAACAAATATCACCTCCGGTGGCCTGTTTACTTTCTTACTTGACACTGGTTTGTATCAAACATTTTATTCATGTTATAACATCAGTCCAATGCTTTCTTACATTACGTCTTTACATGTAGGCTGAATTCCACACATGATGCATCTAGCACATTTCTCATTATTTATATTGTATCAGGTAATATTGAATTCATGTGTGGCGATAGAGATAAAAATGAGGGTACATTTTGTGAACAGTAGGTTTACTTCTAAAACATCCATGGAGTGGAATTTTACAGATAATAACTTAAACTTTGTGTGAAAAAGTGTAAGAAGCACAAATGAGAGTCACCCATCATACCTTTGTTCTACTTGTATGTCTATTAGCTGAAACTGCACTTTTCTGTCCTACAGTTTTCAGCTCAACCCAATCTTTTTCAGATTTCATATGTAGCTTTGGGGTGATGTCTAGATGGGAACAATCTAATTTTCCTGAATGTTGTTGAAAAACATTGCTACCAGCAACCATCTTGGATTTGGATATAAATTGTCCAACAATTCCTTTAGCACATCCTACAGGCCGTGGCTCTCACCTGATCAGTCCCAATTTTCATTTGTGGCTTTGGGGCAATGTCTAGATGGGAGCTGTTGATCTTTTTCGAGTCTCATTGAAAAACATGGCCGCCAGTGGCCATCTTAGGTTTGGCCTATAAATTTTAAACAGCTTCATTAGCACACCCTACAGGCTGCATCTCTCACCCAATCTTTTTCAAATTCATATGTAGCTTTGGTGTGATGTCTAGGTGGGAGCTATCTAATTTTTCTGAATTTTTTTTTAAAAACATGGCTGCCAGCAGCCATCTTGTATTCGGATATGAATTGTCCAACAATTTCTTTAGCAGACCCTATAGGCTGCGGCTCTCACCCGATGAGTCTCAAATTTCATATGTACCTTTGGGGCAATGTCTAGATGGGAACTATCAATTTTTTCCGAATTGCGTTAAAAAAAACATAGCTGCCAGTGGCCATCTTAGGTTTGGTCAATAAATTGTCAACAATTCCATTAGCAACCCTACAGGCCGCATCTCTCACCCAATCTTTTTGAAATTTCATATATAGCTTTGGTGTGATATCTAGATGGGACCTATTGAATTTTTTTGAATTTTGTTGAAAAACATGGCTGCCAGCAGCCATCTTGGATTTGGATATAAATTGTTCAACAATTCCTTTAGCACTCCCTACAGACCGTGGCTCTCACCTGATCAGTCCAAAATTTTGTGTGGCTTTGGGGCAATGTCTAGATGGGAGCTGTTGATTTTTTTCGAATTTCATTGAAAAACCTGGCCACCATTGGCCATCTTGGATTTGGATATAAATTGTCCAACGATTCCTTTAATACACCCTACAGGTTGCAGCTCATCTGATCAGTCTCAAATTTCATATGTGGCTTTGGGGCGATGACTAGATGGGCACTATCAAATTTTTCCGAATTTCATTAAAAAACATAGCCTCCAGCGGTCATCTTAGATTTGGCATATAAATTGTCAACAATTCCTTTAGCACACCCTACAGGCCGCGGCTCTCACCCAAGCAGTCCCAAATTTCATCTTTGGCTTTGGGGTAATGTCTAGATGGGAGCTATCAAATTTTTCCATATTTTATTGAAAAACATGGCCACCAGTGGCCATCTTAGATTTGGCTATAAATCATCAAAAGTTCTGTTAGCACACCCTACAGGCTCCATCTCTCACCTGGTCTTTTTCAAATTTCGTATGTAGCTTTGGTTTGATGTCTAGATGGGAGCTATCTAATTTTTCTGAATTTTGTTGAGAAACATGGCCACCAGCAGCCATCTTGGATTCGGATATAAATTGTCAACAATTCCATTAGTGCACCCTTTGGTCACACCTCTCACCTGATCTTTTTGAATGTAATATATAGCTTTGGTGTGATGTCTAGATGGGCGCTATCAATTTTTTCTGAATTTTGTTAAAAATATGGCTGTCAGCAGCCATCCTGTATTGGCATTTGAATTGTCAACTATTCCATTAGCACACCCTGCAGGCCGCATCCCTCACCAATCTTTTTCAAGCTTCATATGTAGTTTTGGTGCGATGTCTAGATGGTAGCGTTCAAATTTTTCTGAATTTTGTTGAAAAACATGGCTTGCAGTGTCCATCTTTGATTTGGCATATAAATTGTCAACAATTCCATTGGCAGACCCTACAGGCCACTCCTCTAACCTGATCTTTTTCAAATTTTATGTTTAACTTTAGTATGATGTCCAGATGGGAGTTATCAAATTTGTCTGCATTCTGTTGCAAAAGATATCCGTCACCGGCCATCTTGAATTTGACATATAAATTGTCAACAATTTCATTGGTACACCCAGCAGGCCCCATCCCTTACCCGATTTTTTTCAGATTTCATTTGTAGCTTTGGTGTGATGTCTTTTCTTTAGAAACTTGAGTGAATGACTTGGCATAACTGGATCTTTCTATTTAGTTCAATCCTTTCTTGGACAAGTTGAGCTGCAGTGTCATTGACACTTTCATTACTGAACTTTGATGTCTTTTTCTAGGTTAAACCTGCTCGTAACATATCAGTCAAATGCATCCAATACTGTATAGAAAAAAATAATTCAAATGTTTTTATTTTTAAAATGTTTACTCCTGAAACATACTATCTTGGCTCTCATTGGAATGAGCTCATTGAACTTGTTCCAGAATTCGGGTTTTGTAAATCATTGTGTCAGTGTAATGTTAATTATTATATGGTCTGTTGCACAGTGCAATTAGTAATTGACCAGGTTGGTCGAAGTAATTGAGAAACATGATTAATGAACACTGTTTCTGTATTCCTATGCACTTTATGTTCATTCTGATTCAGTCTTCAAACTAAGTAGATTGTGGCTGGCAGGAGAATTTAAGAAAACGCCTCCCTTCTCCCCATGCAACACCCTCTGCATCTGCTTTTTAGCATTTTTTTTTTTGGGGGGGGGGGGGGAGGGGGGATTTCTTTTGACATATGGCTTGTGCAGATGTGAGGGGTGTTTTTACCACCCACATTATTCTGCCTGTGTGAAACTGATTTTTAGCTCACCAACTTTAGTTGTGTGAGCTTATGGCATGGCTTGATCGGTCGGCATCGGCGTCAGCATATGTGTCCAATAATGTTAAAGCTTCTGTTTAGGACACTTACTCACCCTATTTCCATATCATGTCCTTTATAATGCTGCTATATGATGATTATTATCATTCTACCATGGTTTAACCCCTCATACTCTGCATTTTAAACATTTTCTTGACATTTTTAGTTGTGTTTAGTTTTCTGTTTAGCTCAGAATTTCATGTTTAACTTAGTGTTTAGCTCACCTGCTGTGTTTCTTCTCTTCCCATGGTGCTTATATTCATCATACATTTTCTTCATTATCATTCTACCATGGTTTAACCCTTGTCCAGTGAATTTCTTAAAATTTTTCTTCCAATTTTGAACGTTTAGTTTTCTGTTAGTTCACACTTCAATATTTTCAGTGGGTTAAATGTTTTGTTTTCATCGACTGCTGACTCCCTTTTCATCCCATGGCCTTTATAATGCTTCCATATGGTGCTTAATATCATTCTATCACTATTTAACCCTCACCCAGTGTGTTTTAAACATTTCTCTTAACATTATTTATTTAGTTACGTTTACTTTTCTTAGCTCAGAATTTCATGTTTAACTTGGTGTTTAGGTCAGTTGCTGTGCTTCTTCTCTTCCCATGGCACTTATATTCATCATACATGTTCCTCAGTATCATTGTTTCATGATTTAACCCTTCTCCAGTGAATTTCTTGAAATTTTTCATCAAATTTTGAACGTTAACTCTTCTTTTTACCTCACACTTTCACATTTTCAGTGTATTACACATTCTGATTAGGTCAGCTGTCGACACCCTTTTCATCCCATGGCCTTTATAATGCTGCTATATGATGATTATTATCATTCTACCATGACTTAACCCCTCATACTCAGCATTTTAAACATTTTTCTTGACATTTTTTGTTGCGTTTAGTTTTCTGTTTAGCTCAGAATTTCATGTTTAACCTAGTGTTTAGCTCACCTGCTGTGTTCCTTCTCTTCCCATGGTGCTTATATTCATGATACATCTTCTTCATTATCATTCTACCATGGTTTAACCCTTGTCCAGTGAATTTCTTAAAATTTTTCTTCCCATTTTGAACGTTTAGTTTTCTGTTTAGCTCACACTTCGACATTTTCAGTGGGTTAAATTTTTTGTTTACATCGACTGCTGACACCCTTTTTATCCCATGGCCTTTATAATGCTTCCATATGGTGCTTATTATCATTCTACCACTATTTAACCCTCACCCAGTGTGTTTTAAACGTTTCACTTAACATTATTTAGTTACGTTTACTTTTCTGTTAGCTCAGAATTTCATGTTTAACTTGGTGTTTAGGTCAGCTGCTGTGCCCTTCTCTTCCCATGGCACTTATATTCATCATACACGTTCCTCAGTATCATTGTTCCATGATTTAACACTTCTCCAGTGAATTTCTTTAAATTTTTCATCAAATTTCGAACGTTAACTCTTCTTTTTACCTCACACTTACACATTTTCAGTGTGTTACACATTCTGTTTAGGTCAGCTGTCGACACCCTTTTCATCCCATGGCCTTTATATTGCTCCTATATTGTACTTATTATCATTCTACCATTATTTAACTCTCGTCCAATGTGTTTTAAACCTTTTTCTTACCATGTTTAAGTTTGTGTTTAGGTCAGCTGCTGCTTTCCTTCTCTTCCCATGGTGCTTATATTCCATCATACATGTTCCTCATTATCATTCTAGCATCATTTAACCCTTGTCCAGTGAATTTCTTCAAATTTTTCAACCCATTTTTAATGTTAAGTTTCCTGTTTACCTCACACTTAGACATTTTCAGTGTGTTAAAGTTTTTGTTTAGGTCAGCTGCCGACACCCTTTTCATCCCATGGCCTTTATATTGTTTTCATATATATACAAAATTAAAATTATTATTTTTTCAGTTTTACTTTTAAGAGGTAGTGCTTAGGTCAGCTTTGTCGCATGTTATGAGCCTGTTTGATACAGTTCTTGTGTTTGCCAAAGTTACTATCAATTAGGAATGTTGGTGAGCTATAGGGTGTTGGCGTCCTTCTTGTACTCCCCAGAAGGACATTAATTTAAACTTGATTGTTCAATATCTTTGGTTACACTTTTTGTTAAAATGAAAATGAAAATCTATAGTGTAGTCCTTAAATGCATTCATGTGTTGTGTTCTATCAGTTAGTGACATGTATATTGTGCTAAAAGGCCATGTGAGCTTTTCTCATCACTTGGCATCCGTTGTCGTCCGTCGTCCGGCATCTGTAAACTATTCACATTTTCATCTTCTTCTCCGTAACCACTGAGCCAGTGTGAACCAAACTTGGCAGGAATGGTCTATGGGAGGTTCTCTACAAACGATCCTCATTTTGTTCCCGTCGGATGAAAATCATGGCTTCCAGAGGCATTCTTTGATTCTGGTTGGTGGATTTTCAAAAATCTTCTCCTCTGAAACTGCCAGGCCAAATGTTTTGAAACTTCATATAAATGATGACTGGGACCCCCTCTACCAACGATCCTTATTTAATGTTGATCGGGTTGTAAACATGGCCACAATTGCAGCTTATAGTTACTATAGAAACCCTATGGGAAATCACATTTTCCTCTTTTTCTCTGGAAAAACTGAGGCGATGTGAAAACAAACCTGGCAGGGATAGTCTATGGGAGGTCCTCTACAAATGATCCTCATTTTGTTCCCTTGGGTTGAAAAACATGGCCGCCAGAGGCATTCTTTGATTCTGATTGGTGGATTTTCAAAAATCTTCTTCTCTGAAACTGCCAGGCCAAATGTTTTGATACTTCACATAAATGATGACTGGGACCCCCTCTACCAACGATCCTCATTTAATGTTGATCGGGTTGCAAACATGGCCACAATTGCGGCTTATAGTTACTATAGAAACCCTATGGGAAATCACATTTTCATCTTCTTCCCTGGAACTACTGAGCTGACGTGAACCAAACTTAGTAGGGATAGTCTATGGGAGGTCCTCTACAAACGATCCTCATTTTGTTCCAGTGGGTTGAAAAACATGGCCGCCAGAGGCATTCTTTGATTCTGATTAGTGTTGTGCGGTTTTATTTTTCTTGTTTCGGTTCGGTTTAAAAAAAAACAAACTTGGTTTATAGGTCGGTTTTCGGTTTTTTTATAGTAAGACACTGCAGTTTCAAACAGAAACTATGTAGTGTCAATATAATGCCCATACTGTCATATTTTCAATGATGAGTTAATTGGCAGTGACTAGCATTGGCCATTGGTACTAAGTGTATAAATGGCAGGCATTATCAAAACAAAAAAAAATAAAATGTAACAGTGTTTGTAGAATATCACCACTCACCAATTCTAGGCACATGCCCCCCCCCCCCCCCCCCCCCCCCCCCACCTCTGGTCTTTAAGTTCAGGTGTAAGAGACTATGATGAATTGATATTAACACATGGGTGCAAAAAGAGATAATTCACAATTTCCCAGGGCTCTGTTCAGTGTTCACTCCTGGGTGGGGCCCTGGGCAGCCTAGTGAGCAAAGTGACCCTACCAGGCATTGCAAATAATAACAGGCATTGTGAGTGTGTGTGTGTGAGGGGGGAGGGGGGTGTACTGAAAAGAGTCCATACACCAGTTCATTTTCAAATATCTTAGGATGGGTGTCTAGGTGACCCACTTGGCAATGCCTGTTATTATTTGCAAGAAAGCGAGCCACGGGTGGCAGAGTCTACAGCGACACAACTTGTGCCTTCAACTTTGCAAGCAACTAACCAGGTTAAGTGCCTTTTAGAGCAGGACAATTTAAACCAGTGGAATGTATTAACTAAAGCTCCTTTTATTCTTGCTGCATTGCCACATTGAATTTGGTGTAGAGAGTCCATCACATCAGAGGGTGCCCCCTCTCTCAGTGTCATTTTAATGCAAAAGATACCAAGCAGATTGATGAAGGTATTTCAAAACTTTTACATCAACAGGTTTTAGAACCAGTTTCTGACATTGTAGGGAAATTCTTATCGCGATTACCGGCTCTGTAGAGCCTCTAGTTTATTAGCTCAACTTGACAAAGTCAGGCTGAGCTATTGCTATCACTTCTTGTCCATTGGCATACATATGTACATACGTATGTATGTCCATACATACGGGCATACTTACGTAGTACATACGTGGGCATATGAACGTACTTATGTCCATCCACAATTTCCTTTGGCACACTGCTCAGGGCACATTTACGATCAGATCGGTTAGAAACTTGATATGCCTGTTTGGGGGACCTCTAGATGGGATCTGCCATATCTGTACTCGTGATATACAAAATTTGCTATTCACATTTTATTTTTTCATTTCTCTACTTTATATTCTCCATGTTCGCGTGTGACTTTCTCGTACTGTGCGGTTCGGACATTATAATTTGGGGGTTGATAAATTTATGTTATCCTTTTGGATATTATTATTGCAGTTAGGTGTCAGTGAGGGGGGGGGGGGGGGTGGGGGGTGGGCAGGATATCTCGTCTCCGTTGAGGGTAGAATTTCTGTTTTTTGGGGTCCGTGTCGGCCATCTGGGTTCAGTTGTGTTCCCACCGGTCCTTTAATTTCTGCCACCTTTCTCTAGTAGTTGGGGGTGTTCTACTTCTTTCTAGATCTGTTGAGTTCACCTTTTCATCTACTGCTCTCACCTCTGTTATGCCCAGGACTGTTCCTTGTGGGCAATGCCTTTTGCCCATGCATGTGGACGATTCCCATGCTTCTTGTTCCACTTGTAATGGGTGTTCTTCAGATCGACCCTGTGGGCTCTGTGGGTCTTGGTCATCTACCTTTTGGGCTTGTTTGAACCATGTGGTGCGTTCTCGTGGCCGTTCCTCCCACACCCGCGGGAAGGGGGAACGCCGTTGTTCGGGGCGCCTCTGACACGACCACATCTGGTTAGAGTTATACCCCCTCTGAGGGGGATGTGCAGTCTTTTCATGTTGTGGATACTGCGGGAGCTGTTGAGTTGTCCGGTGAAGAGATGCCTGATTCCGGGACTGTGGTTCTTGTCCAGTCGACATCTGAGGCTGTCACTAGGGTTGTGACTCCTCCTTTGGAGCCGAGCTGGTTGCTCTCTCCACCATTCATCCAGTTTCAACAGCTCCTGCTGCTCACTGCTGTTCCGTCTTCAGCGTCTTCGGTCACCGTTTCAGCCGGCCTCAGCTTATCCCTGCAGGGGTTTGCAGAGATGTCTTGCAGTGTGGACGTGGGATATTGGCCCTCAGCCTTCCCTGACTTCAACTCGGCAAAGTTGAAAGGAGCTGCCAGCCGAACCCTCTGCTGGTCTCTCAGCCGCCGAGCCCAGCAGCTTTTTCATTGGATTCAGATCTTCATTGTGGGGTCACCATGGACTCTGTTGCATTCCGTTCCACGCACTCTGGTCCTACAGCCTGTTTTGAGGAACCGACACATTTCGTTCAGCGCCTTGACCTGTCCCTCAGAGATTCACGGCGACTCTCCTGAGTTTCCCGCACTAAAGATCCTCGGGGGTATTTCATACCCCTACAAGCATCTGTATTCAGATGTTTCGGCTGCCACTCATCGCCCCACATTGGGTGTACTAGATGATCGTCGACCCATCGCTGGTTAAAAGTGTCAGGAGTGAAGCCACTTTGCCAGGTCCTTTCCCACGTCGAACCAGCTGACATGGGCCGTGAGCTCAGAAGAGGCCCTCTCCTTACTCAGCAGGTTCTTTCCAAGAGCCCTTCCCATTCTCTGCCGTGAGGCTACTAGTGGTTTTCAGGTGCCCCCATGGCGCCGCCTCCCAGGATTGGAAGCAAGCCACTTTCAGATCCCCTTGGTGTGCCTACACCATGGGAGGCATCGTCTGGTTTGCCTGTGATGGGCTGTGTGTCTTCTGACTCAGAGGATGGGTCAGACATACCTGACGTCGAGAGCCAACAGTCTTCTGACTTGGGGGCAGCTCTTGGCTTTGTGTTTGAGTTCCTTCTGGTTCTCAACCGTCAGACCAGCCGACGGTGTCAAGCCAGGCCCGCGATCACGGTCGCGCCAACAGCCTGTGGAGCAACCCGCTTCTGGGTGCCTTCGGACCGTGCCAGTCGGTACAGGTGGTTAAGCGTTTGCTGGCTTTGGAGTTCCAAGGCCGCTATGTTGGACACAAGACGTTCCATTCCTGAGGGGCAGCGTGCTGCTCTTCGATCACCTTCTTTGGCGGGTCTGTGACTATTCCATGGTTCTGTGGCGATGGTCTGGATGACGTTCTGCATCATTCCAAAGATGAGCTGCAGCTTCGCCAGCTTGATCAGCCTTCTGTTGGAGGCCAGGTCCATTCTAAGCCTAACAAATGCCCTTCTGCTTCCTCTGCGAAGCCAAGGGCTGATCCTCTTGCCTTCTACTTCTTACTCACGTGGTAAGGGTAAGCAATCGACAGACCAGAGGGAGGACTCAGGATCCTTCATCTAATAGAGGAGGTGGTTTCTCCACTCACAGGCCTCGAAATGAAGTTCCTCACCTCGATTCGTCCCAGGTTGGAGGAAGGATATCAGAATTCGCAGACCATTGGGCCACGATCACAGCTGATCCTTGGGTGTTAGATGTTGTTCGGTCTGGGCAGCAACTATCCTTCTGGAGGCCACTCCTCTCTGTCTAGAGTGCCTCTTCCAACACAAGTTCCTTCAGACCGTTTCATGTTGGTAACTTTTGATAACGGAGATAGACAATCTCCTGTCAAAGGGGGCGATCAAGGTCATCAAGAATATTCATTCAGTGGGATTTTATTCCTGCCTGTTTCTGGTGCCGAAGAAGGACAGCCGACTCTGACCGGTTATCGATCTGAATATCCCGAACCAGTCTATATTGCTCCCAAGTTCAGCATGGAGACTTTCAGGTCGGTTCGCTGCTCCATTCACCAGGGAGATTTCCGCTTTCAGCATCGACCTGCGAGACGCTTACTTTCTCGTTCTTATTCATCAGACATCGCGAAAGTATCTCAGGTTCGCTTTTCCTGGGTCAAGTTTACCAGTTCAAGGGCCATGCCTTTTGGCCTCAACCTGGCTCCTTGGGCCTTCACCCGACTGATGTCACATGTGATAGCCTTCCATCGCACACAGTCCAGGGTGACTACTTTGGCATATCTGGACAATATCCTCCAGAGGCACTCCAGTGCTACTCTTCTGGAGTCAGATGTCGAACATTGTTGAGCCTGCTCACGTCGCTAGGGTTCAGAATCGGTGAGAAGTTGGACCTGGTCCCTTCTCAGTCGTTGTGTCATCTGGGGATGGACTTCCGTACTCAGCTGAATACGGTGGCGGTTCCCTGGGCAAGGGCTGTGATTCAACAGCTCGGAGTATTCTCCGGCTGCTCGGTCTCTGCAGTTCGGTGACGGATCTCATTCCTCTAGGTTGGCTGCATGCCAGACCTCTCCAACACTTTCTACTCAGTCGTTGGAGGCCGAATGTCGATCCTCTGGATCTGGTGCCTTCAGTTACCAGACTCTTTTCTTCATCACCTTCTCCCTTGGACGGATGTTCAATGGATTATTCAGGGAGTTCCGTTGGACTTGCCCATGTCCGATCATGTTCTGACGGCAGATGCCAGCGATCTTGGATGGGGTGCGACGTTGGATCCTCTCTGTCTTTCCCTTCATGGGGTATGGGACCAGGATCAAGCAGGTCTTCACATCAACCAGAAGGAGCTTTTTGCTCTTCTTCTGAGTTTCCGACAGTGGATCCCCCACCTTCCGAATCGTCAGGTCCTTCTGTTGTCCGACTATTCGACAATGGCCGCTTACATTCGGAACCAGGGCGGCATGCACTTAGTTCCCATGTTACGAATTGGCTCGGGATCTTCTACTGCTAGCTCAGGATGTCAACGCCGGAGTGGTTGTTCATCACATTCCCAGTCATCTGAACGTCCTAGCCAACTCACTGTCATCATTCTGATCGCTCCCATGTTGCCTCAACGGGTGTAGATCAATCAGCTCTGCTCTCTGTTGGCGGCGGTTCCGGTACGTCTCCCTCTACGTTGCGACCTTCTTTGCAATGTCACCTGAGGAGGTTTCACGTCGACCCGACTTCATTGTGCCTTCACTAGTGATGAGCCGATTATCGGTACAGGTTATCAGTATCGGCCGATAAGTGGCATATCGGTACGATATCGGTATCTGTGAAAAATAGCAATTCTGCCGATGTTGACAGCTGATATGTGCATACCATTTTCAAATCAAGTTTTCTGGTCTGTCGCAAGTAATCTCAACTGAATAGCACTATTTACTCATTTGGGTGCATGGTTTTAAGCAGATACATACCAGTTACCACCGGGGTTACCTGAATGTTAAGACTACTGCCAGAAACGGACACAAAATCGTGAAACACATGACCATATACACATGGGGCATTCGGTCGCGGGAAAGTCGATGACAACTGGAGTAATCGATTACATGACAATGAGCTGAAGACAATCTGACCAACACCTTTCGGCCCACCTTTAGGACTATTCGGACTAAAATAGAGACAAGTCAGACTTACAATGACAGCAAGCCGGATTACTTGTCCGACTTGTCTTCCTGTAGGTCCGAGTTGTCCTGATTCTGAGTAAATCGTATGATTGCACTGAAAATGAAAGTAACTGCTGAATGTGGAAAAAGGAGATTTAGCGGTTCCAGAAAATAGAAACGAAACTAGAATTGGATGATTTACTCATGTTCTACCATTTCTTGAATTTTCTTCAAACTTATAAGTATGCCTCGTATAAGGAAAATATGGGATTATTTTACGGTCAAGATTGACGATAACACAAAAGCCCAATGCACGATTTGTCAGGCTTTGGTATCTCGTGGTGGCACATCTGCCAAGTCTTTCACAAATGCTAACTTGAAGAGCCACCTTAGGCATAACCACGCTGTCATTTACAAGCAGTTTGAAGAGGCCCAGTCCATTGCAGACTCGGAAAAACGTAAAACAAATCTCGAAAAGCTACAAGCTGGAACATCAACAACTGCAGCAGCAAAGCGGGTACGGTACACCAAATGCAACTGACGGAAATGATTGAAAAAAAATCTCTCTGGCCTGACTCAGATGCCCGATCAGTGAATGTAACTCAGAAGCTGGCAGAAATGATTGCCTTGAACTTACAGCCTTTCTCTATTGTAGATGATACTGGATTTCAGGGAATTTGTTCATCCCTTGAACCCCGTTACAAATTGCCATCTCGGTCTCACATTAGCCAGACTTTAATACCACACATCTATGGACTTAATAAAAACAAATTGAAAAGTCAGTTGCAAAACATGTCTTGCATTGCATTTACAACTGACATATGGTCGTCACAGCATGCCTGTAATTCTTTGATGAGTCTAACAGGACACTGGATAACGGACGATTTTGAAAGACGACAGTGTGTTTTGAATGCTTCCTCGTTTGTTGGTCGACATACAGGTGAAGCTATTTGTGCAGAAGTGGAACGAATGATGGCCTCATGGGATATTAATCGCCAGAAAAGTTTTGACAATATTACGTGATAATGCAGCCAATGCTGTGTCGGGGTTGGAACGCACTGGATTAAATCACCAAGCCTGTTTTATTCATAATCTGCAACTGATGATCCACGATGGTATCAATACACAACGTGCCGTTAATGACATGCTTGCCATTGGTCGGAAAGTTGCCAGCCACTTTTAATCACTCACCCCTTGCACACCATAGGTTACAAGAATTGCAGAAGAAGCATGGCATGAAACTGCACCATATCATACAGGATGTATCAATGCGCTGGAACAGCACGTTCTACATGTTGGAGAGGCTGGTGGAACAAAAACCTGCTTTAGTGGAATATGCAAGCCTGTTTGACATTCCAGTTGTGACAGCAAATCAATGGACATTTGCGGAAAATCTTGTAACATCATTGAGGCGATTTGAGGAACTAACCAGAAAGCTTCTGAAGCTGAAGCCAGCCTGTCAATTCTAATTCCTTCCATTTCTTTGCTCCAGCGCTCCCTAGCAAATCACAGCGATGATCGTGGCATTCAAACTTGACAACTTCAATGCTTGACTCGCTGAATCGTAGATTTGTTGACATGGAGAAGAACAAACTGTTGGTATTAGCAACATTTCTCGACCCCCCCTCCCCCCCCCCCCCGCCCCCCCCCCCCCCCCCCCCCCCCCCCCCCGCCCCCCCCGTATAAAAGCGTGTTTTATCAGAAAGAGGGTACACAGCAAACTGCCATCAAGTGGCTGGAAGATGAGAGATCCACTTTTTTAGTATTAGCCAAAGCCGACAGTGGCAACCAAATCATGTCACCAGAACTGAGTCAGCCAATAGCTGAAGCCCAGTCATCAGATACACAAGTGTCTTCCTGTTCAACTTCAAAAAAACTTAAAGTCGATCCTTTTGCCGGTGAATACACCCAGTTACTGAGCGGAAAGGGGCTACCTCTTGTAAACAGACAAGTAGTAATTTGAATCAGGAAATAAGTTTGTATACAGCAGAGTCTCTACAGGATCGTACTGGCAACCCACTTCAGTGGTGGAAAATTAACTCCCACAGATTTCCTATTTTAGGCCAAATTTGCACAGAAATACTTACATGTGGGGTCCTACTATTTAACGAACACAAATGAACATAAACGAACAGAAGAGAATATAATAGGAAATACAAGTTAAAAATGATTGAGGGTGCATATGCTGGTATATGTGGGTATATATTATTCGTTTGTAAAATTTATTCACTTCTGATGAGTATTTTGAAGATTAATAAGGCTTATAAAATGTACGACGGCACAAAATTCTTGTGTTCGTTAAGTAGTAGCCTGCTTGAAAGCTGTCGACAAGATGCGACAAAGGTGTGAAATCAATTAGCTGTCTATCTGAGGAAGAATGTCGCTGAGGAAAACAGCGAAATTTATGTTTAAGAGGATGGCAAGCGTCTATTTTAATCGTGTGTAAATTGCATCTACGTCTGATGAGTATTTTAGTGATAAATAAAGATTATAGCCATTATTTGGATTGACAAACGTGCATCAAACTCTCGCTTTGGATTCCGAGGACGCATCACGGCGAGTCGGGGACAAACCGTGATCTACCCTTAGAAAGCGGAGCAAGACTCGGATACATGTAGCATATTGTACACCCACATAATGATAATAATCTAAAGATCTTAAAAAATATCTTGGGGATAAGTCATTAATTCCAGTTACACTTTCCTGAACACTTTCCCGAACAAGCTCACCCTCCACCAACGCGGGCTCCCACTAACGCGAAAGGACAACCAGGCGCGTAGCCAGGCAAAAGTTTCCAGGGGGGGGGGGGATAACAGGGGGGGGGGGGGGGGGGGGGGGGTATAGCCATCAGATGCGCGAAAGGCGGGGGTGCTGGGGGGTCCTTCTCCAGGAATTTTTTTTCTGGGGGGGGGGGGGGGAGGCTCTCCCCCGGGAAAATTTTAAAATCTAAGTCTACTGGCGGAAAACATTTGGAAGGGGACACAGCTAGATTTTGGGGAGGGGTAAGTGCCCCCCCCCCAGCCCCAGCCCCATGTGGCTACGACATTGGGGACAACCCTACCCCCATACTCTCCTAGAAACGCGACCCGAGAAAAAATTCGTCAGATTCAAAACATGGGACACAAGGAAAGGTGTAAAAATAGGCCCGAGGGTGAGCAATCGTCGAAACACGGCCAATGATTTGGTTGCTATGATCAATAAATCTTTGGATAGTCGGTTCATCAAGGAGTTTGTGTCCTCAGACCCATCCAAACCACCTTCGGTTATTTTGCACACAGTCGAACAAATTGCTCTTTTGAAGTCCTCAATCAAAAGTGGTTGTGTTATAGGAATTGATAGGACTTTCAACTTGTGGGCGTTTATGTCACTACGATATGCTTCAAAAATCCAAATATTGTGAGGAAGTCATCTTCAAATGAAGTACCAATTTTGCTGGGCCCTCTTTTTCTGCATTGGGATGGGCTTTCAAACATATCATCGCTTTCTTTCGTACTTAGCTTGTTGACATTCCCCAGGGCGATATTGTATTTGGAACAGACGATGAAGCTGCTCTTGTAAATGCCATCCGCAGCGTGCTTCCAAGTTCCACTCACACACTGTGCACACGACATCTCAAGGAAAACCTAATACGAAACTTGAGTAAGACAGACAACCAGCAGACTGTAAACAAAATTGTTGGACAAATTTTTCAAAGTGATGCTGGCCTCATCACAGTAGATACCGAGGTAGTGTATAGTGAGGTTGAGACTGACATTGTCAACAAATGCAATAGACGCTATCTTACAACATTCATGGACAAATTACGGTCTAAAGTTTTTAACGCCCGCAAACAAAATCCAATAATTCCGAAATCGTGGACAAATAATAACTGTGAAAGTTTGAACAATATTACAAAGTTAGAAAA